>JANHFT010002171.1:158811-175374 GCA_032467955.1 Pseudoxenodon macrops | reverse complement strand
GTTACAGAATACAGAATAAGAGAGTTGAAAGGCGCAGTGGTTAGAATGCAGTATTGCAGGCTAATTTCTGCCGACAGCCAGGAGTTCGATCCTGACCGGCTCAAGGTTGACTCAGCCTTCCATCCTTCCAAGGTCAGGGTCACGCTGCGCGCGCACACACACAACAGTGGAAAACTAGCTTCACAGCAGTAAAAAAATCCAAGATGGCAGCACCCACGGAGCCACCGACAGGACCGGCTCCGTGATCGCCAAGTTACTACCGGTTCTATAGAACCAGTAGGAGTCCACCTCTGGTGGGGAGCTTTAGTTGTCCCAAAAGTCAAGCTTTTCAACTCCCCACCCATAAAGCAGTAAGGAAACCCAAGGTTTTCTTGTGCAGCCATGTTCTGAATTTAACTGCTATTGCAACCTGTATGTTTGAAGGAACCTATCTTACCAAATACAAAATAATTTTGTTTGAAGGAATTATGTGCAGTAGATGCTCCGTTACTGAGAAAATTAAAATGAGAGGTCCTTGGTGCTCTCGGAGCTTGGTTGTTTTCTTGAAGACATTTTATTACCCTAAGTAGGTAACATCATCAGTGCTGATGATATTATCTACTTAGAGTAATGAAACATCTGCATGAAAACAAGCAAGCTCAGAGAGCATTAAGAACCCCTCATTTCAACCCTGAGTTACAAATATTCCCCTATGTTAGAACGTTAAAAGCTTGTGTCCGATGGCAAAAATCATGACTGTGTATAAGCAGAGAACTAGAGGTGGGTTTCAGCTGGTACTGACCAGTTCTGGAGAACCGGTAGCGGAAATTTTGAGTAGTTTGGAGAACCGGTAAATACCACCTCTGACTGGTCCCGCCCCCATCTATTCTCTGCTTCCCAAGTCCCAGCTGATCAGGAGGAAATGGGGATTTTGCAGTATCCTTCCCCTGCCACGCCCACCAAGCCACGCCCACCAAGTCACACCACGCCCACCACGCCACACCCACAGAACCGGTATAAAAACATTTTGCATCCCACCACTGCCCTGGACCTCCATCTCTCAGCGCTAAATAATCAATTCCCAAAATATATGTCCTATAACTTATCCTCAAAAGTAACGGCTGTCACTCACTCCTTCATTCACTCATTCCATTTGGTCTCAAGTGTAACTGTCATTGAATGAGAGGAAACCTGAGTAAGTGGCTGGAAGAACTGTGTCCCGAAGGCTCCTAAGTCCTATCGCTTCATCTCCAACGACTATCACATATTGTTGGTATTTAGCACGACCTTTATGCTACATAAGCCTTGCTGTATATGGTATATATGAGATGGCTAAAAACAATATGCCAGAGAGTATGTGAAAAAGGCTTAGGACTTCTCAATCAGCTCTGCCTCCCTTTGCAAATCTTATTCTATTTATATGGCTTATTAAACCACCAGACTTGATTATATAAAGCTGCTACATAACATTCACCCAGCCAATTCTGATATTTTAATATCAGCTGCTGAATAAAAGCGAAAAGAAGAGATTCCCAGGGATTATGTGACCCCAATTTTGGGGAACAAATTCATCTTCAGGTGTCAGAGCCCTTCGCTTAACTCCGATTGCTTTAGACTAGGAATAGCAACTATCCTAGCCAGGATTTATAATTTAAAAGAGGTTGTTGGAACACAGGATGATACGGACAGGTCTGAACTGGAATAAGCTATTGGCAGAGTCTCTTGAGTTAGGAACTCTTAGCAGGACTTAGCTGCTTGCCCACCATTGCTCAGACCACCCACCAGGCCTGATGTGCTGTGTTGCCAACATGATTCAAAGTTGATGGAAAGGCTACATGTTTTCAAGGAATTGGTTGGCTTTGTTGTTTTTAAAAAGTTTTTAAAATCAGTGAAGGAATTGATTTCAGCCCAAGAATAGCTATTTCAACCCAACGTGTTTACAGGCTCCTTATGGCAGGGGCAGAGAGAACCTCTTGAGGTCAGGGGTAATTTTGAGAGCATTTCATGAGCATCCTCTTTAACATGCTGCCATGGGAAACTCACTCTCATGAAATGGTGGCCATGGTGAGCCTATCATAACCTGCTCATATTCCATAAGATGAATGAGCGTTTCAGGATGTCCTTGACCATGCCGGTGAGTACAGGTAGTCCTTGACTTACGACTGGTCTCTTAGTGACCGTTCTGACCGACATGAAAAAGGGGACTTAGGAGTTGGATCCAAAGTTCGGATAGTCACCCCTCCACCCCCTAGTCACATGACAGCACTTTGGGCTGTTCATGGCTGTTTGCAGCATCCCACTGTCACATGACTCTGTTTTCCTTCCAGTTTACCACAAAACCACACCAGAGTGAACAGTAGGTTCATTTAACAACCTCAGAATTCACTCTTGCAAGCACTTTGTTCACTTAATGACGGTAGCTCCATTACCGTAACTCAAGGACTACCTGCAGTACCTTAGTAGGATTCAAAGGCCTACAGGTTACTTACAGGATGTTATTCATACAAAAAGCCTGGCAAATTTACCTGAGTTGTTAGCTCATTTCCATGCAGATCTCCTCATAGGTTTGCCTCTGAAGGATCCCGTATTTGAATTTAATTTTTTTTAAATTATTTTTCCTTGTGGTAATACTCTGTGATTGGTACTCCGGTGACAGGAGCATTTTGAGGATAGGGACAATGAACTTATTTATTATTTGTTCATTTTGTTTATTTAGTTTGTCAAAAATATACACTATAACAGGTATAAGTATAAACATGGACATGAACGTATCCAGGATTTAGGAACAGAAAGATAATACAGAGGTTGAAGGGAAGGGTGTGAATGATTTTTTTTTGGGGGGGGTACAGTGAGATGATTGTGTTAAGTACATAGTAGCCTCCAATTCTTCCGTTGGGAGAAAATTATTAGCATAAATTGGGCTACTTCAACTGCTTTGAAATGTTCTGTCTTGGGAATGAAACACAGTAGTACTGTTCTTACTTTTATTATAAAAATTTAAGGAAACCACCCCCATCCCACTTCTCAACAGAAAAAGGAAGTGACAGAAGTGGCAAGTGTTTAGGAAGGAGAAAATAGCCCTTTTCAAGTTGCCCAAGTGACAGATTTCAGGCACAGAAGCCTTTTGCATTGGCAACGTGTCTTCTGGACTACTACTGCATGTGGGTTTACTGTTCTTCTGAAAAAGCGTTAGACTCTTGTTGAGAAATAGCCCAACTAACAGGTCACAGGTGCCGAGCACGTGTGAGTAGCATATTGGATCCTGGTTTACCCTGCACCCTTCCTGTATTCTATCAAATGGATTAACAGGCACAGAAAAATGGCACAGGAGGAAATAGGAGTAGAAAGGTTTTATGAGCAAACTGCATCCTTGACTAGCACTACAAAGGGAAGGGCATCCTGGTTCCAAGTGGCTGTAGACGGCAGCACTCAGAGGTAGTCCCTGGAGTAGGTAAAATAATGGGTAAATAGTAAGTGTGTGCAAAACAGTGCGTTTTAAACACACATTGGTTTGTTCTTTCAAAAGAACATTGAATATATGTTTAAAGAACGGGACAAAGTGCTTATAAACTTATAATGTATATGAAGATCCTGCATAAGAGGTGCCAGTGTTAAAATGGTTAATTGTGCCTTGGTTACAGAGGTGCAATAATGAGCCCTTCCTTTAAAAAAAACACAAAAAAACTCCGAGTTGGATTTAAAAAAATAAGTGTGAGACATGGGAATACCTAATTAAAATAGCCTTCTCCAGCCCAATGCCTTCCAGATGTGTGGAGGAAGGCTTAATGAGCTCCTGAATTAAAGGTGGGATATAAATCTAATAAATAAATAAAACTGTCCTAGCTAATGGCTGGTGATAGATCTATCTCCCATAATAAAATCCATGCATTTGTCATTGGTTTAGTTAGTATCTGTAGTGCCACTTTCCACCAGCAGAGGGTGGGTTCCCAGGTACGAAGATCCGTGATGAAATATTTCTTTACTTGTCCATTTTCTTCGCTTTTCCTTCATTCCTGGCCGAGGTTTGTCATTGGTTGGAATTGCAAATACTTGCAGTAAATAAAATCCTGAGCCCTGCTTCAGATGCTGCCTTATATGTTAGCAATAAAAAAGAGGCATAAGCATTTTGTAAAGCCAGTTTATTTCAGGATAAAAATATCAATGCATAATAATAATAAAAAGATCTCTTACAATTTCAGTAGCTGCTTCAGAAATGCATGCAGTTGGTAGGAAAAACCTCTAGTTTATGCCCACCCCGTTTAAATCCACGGAACTCTTTATTTACAATATAGCTGGTGCAGTTAGTGAACTCAGCCTAACTCTTGTGGGTTTGTTTGGGGGACAAAATGGGAAAGTGTGGAAAAACAACGGGTACCAAATTCTTTGAAGGAAGAGTATAATAAAAGCAAGAGGAGATAATTAATTCCAAGTCCTGAAAAATATATTTCAGGCCTTCTGGGATGACATCTTGAAACACAAAACAATAAATCACGTGTCAGGAATGGAAAACTCTGTAGCTTTTCTTGCTAATGCTCACTAAAAGAGAGAAGCTATCTTCATAATGAATCAGACTAGTCTATGAAAACTACTCCCACCCCCTAAGAGCCTGATACAAAGCAGAGCCTTCCTCAGGCAGTGCAAAACTATGGGACTAGCATTTCCGGAGCACAGGCTGAATGCAGAAATGACTCTGTGTATCAGATCTGGAGTTGGACACAGATCCTTTTGCGCACAAACCTCCTCCTGTTTTCCTGTTTCCAAGCTTTCTTCATAACTTCAGCCAATTTCTGGAGGAGAAAAGATCTTCTGTTATTGTGATTGCTAAACTATTGGAACTCAGAGAACTCTTGCCAGGGCCCTGGAAATCACCCAAGGAACTAACCAGGTCATCATGATTTATCTCCTGCTGATTTGGTCTTTGTGGTAGCAAAATTCTTTTTTTTTATGGGCCAGGGACTAAATAGCTCTACGTGACTTCACCCAGCCAGCCAAGCTATAATCTGCACAGGAAGCTTAAAATAAAGCCCTCCCTATTTCTATATTAAAAGGTTATATAATAAATGATTGATTATTATTAATAATTATGAATATAAACAAACCGCTCAATGTAAAATAAAATATAAACATAATAATTTATAATGTAAATTATGAGTATTCTAAACTCTAAACTCAAAACCCCATTCATTTAATGAATATGCTGTAGGACAGCAATATCAATAGCATTTAGACTTATATATTGCGTTTTGCAGCCCTCTCTGGGTGATTTACAATGTAGATGCATTATGTGCATATTCACCCCCAACAATCTGATTTTACTGACCTCAGAAGTATGGAAGGCTGAGTTAACCTTGAGCCCCGTAAGGATCAAACTTCAGGCTGTGGGCAGAGTTAGTCTGCAATATTGTACTTTAACCACTGTACCACCAAGGCTCCAGGATGCTCCTTTTTTTCTAACATCTGATTTTATTTTCCATGCTTTTTCTGCATTTAGATTATTCTTGTGCACACGGGGATGGAGACAATATTGTGGCCCTGGGATAAAATATTTAATTCTTGTTGGCCAGTATGCAGGAATGAATGGAGCTAATTCGGTTAGTAGTTCAGTGGCCGAGAAATCAAGAAATGGTGAGTTCTAGTCCTGCTTTACCCCTGAAAGCCACCTGAGTGACTTTGGGCCCATCGCCCTCTCTCAGCCAACTCATCTTACAAGGTTGTTGTTGGGAAATAAGAGGCAGGAGTAAATAAGAGGCAGGAGGCAGAACAGTTTTTTTTAACCTTGATTTATATATAAACAGGGTGGGATAAATACCAACAATAATGAGCAACTTTGTGAAATCCTGAAACATCTGGAGTACCACTTGAACACCATTGGGCATTGACAGCATCAGCATCAGTCAATTGCAAAAGGCAGCTTTACTTGGGAAGCCCTTACATCTTACAACAATACCTTTGCCACCATCAAACCTCAATATCTGCCTATCCCAGGTCCTTGGGAAGGAATTGATGGGTGGACATAAATATCCAATCTAAACATCTGACTGACATTGGGGACCAACCAGAGGTGGGATTCAGCAGGTTCTGAGCAGTTCTGGAGAACCGGTAGTGAAAATTTTGAGTAGTTCGGAGAACCGGTAAATACCACCTCTGACTGGCCCCGCCCCCATCTATTCTCTGCCTCCAGAGTCTGATCAGGAGGGAATGGGGATTTTACCGTATCCTTCCCCTGCCACGCCCACCAAGCCACGCCCACAGAACTGGTAGTAAATTATTTTTGAATCCCACCACGGTGCCAGTTAGTGTTGATGAGAGATGAGCGATCTAACTCCAAGGCCCCAGAGTTTGGCACTCCCCCTGCTCCTGTTTAACATATACATGAAGCTGCTGGGTGAGGTAAACCTATCAGGGTGCGGAAGTGTCTAGACAGGCCAGCTCCTTTAGAAGGCCACTCAGGATGCCACCAGCCTCTATTTCAGGAGATGAAAGATGTACCAGTAGTTAAACTCCAGAAACACTTTTACCCCTCTTTGGATGACACTCCAATCAAGCAGGGTAGGTAGACATTTTGACTGAAATGTCTTTATGGCTGTTTCAGACTCAGACTGCTTCATAATACCTCCCTGATGCCTTTCAGGATTAGTTGACTGTATTGAAGTATTGCCACAGGATTTATTTTTCATTAAATAAACTCGGTGACATTCTGAAAATGAAAGATGTTCATCAGTAATAAATTATTTGGATATTGGAGCATTATGGGACAGGGCAATAGACATAACACAGATAGTCCTCGACTTACAACAGTTCATCTAGTGACCGTTTGACATTACAACACCAGTGAAAAACGTGACTTATAAACCATTTTTCGCACTGAACGACCATTGCAGCATCCCCACGGTCACGCGATTAAAATTCAGGTGCTTGGCAGCTGACTCATATTTATGACGGTTGCAGTGTCTTGGGGCTCATGTGATCCCCTTTTGCGACCTTCTGACAAGCAAAGTCAATGGGGAAGCCAGTTTCACTTAACAACCATGTTATTAACTAAGCAACTGCAAGGATTCACTTAACAACTATGGCAGGAAAGGTAAAATGGGCCAAAACTCATTTAACAAATGTCTCACATAACAACAGAAATTTGGGGTTCAATTCTGGTCGTAAGTCGAGATCTGTATTAAAGATGCTGTGGGTTTAAAATATACAATACTCAGCAAAAAAAATCCCAACAACTTTGGGGTTTATTTGTTGATTTGTTTTCAGACTGGATTCAGAGGGATTGTTTAACTCTCTTGTAATTCTCAAGATCCAGAAGAAAAATCACAACCTGTAGGTAAGATTAAACTGACATTGTTGAACAATCATACTAAGTGCCTGATGAAAGAAGCAGTGAGTGGTGTCTTCCTGGGCTCTGTTCCAAGACTTGGGCTTAACATATGATTATCAAATTTGTGAGGAACACAAGAGATATCCTGCAGAGGATAACAAGCACTTTAGAGGGCAAGGTCAAATTCAGGAGGAGATTGGGCAAACTGAAACTTTGGGCAAAACCCAGCAAATGAGTCTTAACAGAGAGAACAGAATAACAGAGTTGGAAGGGACCTTGGAGGTCTTCTAGACCAATCAAGCAGGGAACGCTCTACCATTTCGGACAAATGGCGGTTAAATCTCTTCTTAAAAACCTGTGACGGAGGCAAGGTCCTACCGTTAATAAGAAAGAAGACATGAGTCTCGCTTGAGGAGGCCTATGGGTCTTGGTGGATCACAAGTTGAAATGAGCCAGCTGTACACAGGTAGTCCTCAATTTACAACCAGAGGTGGTATTCAGCTGGTTCTGTCAGAACTGGTAGCGGAAATTTTGAGTAGTTCGGAGAACCGCCAAATACGACCTCTGGCTGGCCCCACCTCCAATCTATTCGATGCCTCCCAAGTCACAGCTGATCAGCTGGGTCTTCTTCTGTTTGCCCTGAGAACGGAGCTGGAAAGCAGGTTGATGGAGTGGGGAGGGAATGGGGATTTTTCAGTATCCTTGCCTGCCACGCCCTACATGCCACGTCACGCCCACAGAACTGCTAGTAAAAAAATTTGAATCCCACCACTGCAACCATTTGCTTGAAAAGATTATAGGAAGCTCAGTTCCCATTATTCAGGATACTGCTTATAAGCGCTATGTGCTTAGAGCTCAAAGCATTGTTAGAGACCCCACACACCCACTTCACGGTCTGTTTCTGTTGCTGCCCTTTGGAAGGAGATTTTGAAGTATCCATAGAAGGACTACCAGAGTCTGTAACAGCTTTGTTTCCTATGCCATCTGTCTGGTAAACTCTCAAGATTTGTTTCTCTTGCCATGTATACATCCAAAGTAAAATGTGTTGTTTCACCATGTCATATAATATATGTGGGTATAGGCATAATTATGCATGCAAGTATGTACGTATGTATGTATTTATTTATTTTGTCATGTTTATGTAGCATGTATTAGAGGTGGAGACCCTTTGAGAGATGTATGCAATAAAATTTCATTTTAATGTATGTCGATTAATAAACGTTCAAAGTGACAATAAAGTTATTCTAAGTCTAGCACTTAATGTGATGTTCTGTGAAAATGGCTGTGAACAAGTTATAGAAACTTAAAAAGAAATGTTGGCAGTCACTGTGATTACATATGTCATACATGTTTTTCTTATCCTCTTTCTTTTTTAGCAATGATGTTTTATTGGGTTCCCCAAATGGTGTTGTTGTTTCACATAATGTAAATGATATGCATAAATCAACTAATGATGCAATTGGAAAAATAAACAACTCTAAACTATTTTGTAGATTATTATTTCACAAGTGGACTACATAGTAACAAGTGAAGCATCATTTTACTTGCAGCAATTTTGTTTCTCCCCCTCTCTGTGAACACTGCTCTAGAAATAATCGATCCTCTAGGTATTTCCAGCTTCTTCAAGCTTAAAGAACTGATTTTCTTCTAAGATGCCAGACTATCATTTTTGTTTGAGTTTTCCTTTCTTTTCCTACTTCTTTGCTTCATCGGAGATTGTCTGTCCTGGTAAAAAAAAAACAAGTTCTGATTTTGAAAAGCAACGCAAAGAGACCACCAGCATCTTAACTTTTGATAACTGCACTAGATTATTTATTTGTCAAATACTTAAGTTTGTAAGAGTTTAGTAAAGTTCTAAGGAAGAAGTGCATGGAGAAGGGATGATGAGGCACAATAATAATTAAGAGATATCATAATTATCATCCAATGACACTTAAGTGGGTTTGAATTAAATTTGAAGATGTTAGGTAGAACCATAGGTTTCTGCTTGAGGCAAAGTGTCACCATGGATCACACACCATTTCTCAAGGGCAACAATGGATGCATGACATTGTCCCCTCCCTGTCCCCAACTCACCAAGAAAGCAACATTAACCTTCTGTGTGTCAGAAGTAGAGTGCCAGCTCAGAGGGTGCTCCCTGGTTCTTCGATAAAGTTTCACACTCCTACCAGGTTATATCTCATGATCATATATCACTCCTATCCTTCCATTCTGATTGGCTTTTGTGCACCGGGGAGGAAATGTGTGCTCTGCTGCAAAAATTAGATGGTGCCCTGTACAGCTTTTAATCCTTGGATCTTGGGCTCCCTAAACCATCCTAAATGTATTGGTTCACTTTAACTATTTATCTAGTACGCCTAGAGAAGTCATGTAGGTTTCAACGGATAGTGACAACCCAGAGTTTGTTGAGGGAGGTAAGGAGGTAGAGGATTCTCTTTGACCAACTGCCAACCTTCTAATCAACAAGACCAGCATCTTAACTGCTTGGCCACCACACCCAAATTTCTTGGTAGATCTGGTCAAAGAGAATTCATTGAAAAGAAGCATTCTCTATTTCTTGGGCTTAGAGCTGTGAGGGCGAACCTATGGCATGTGTGCCCAAAATGGCATGCGAAGCCATGTCACCTGGCATGTGCAGCCTTGGCTGTTTGTCTTCCAGGTTTCTAGTGTGCATGTGTACATGACGATCAGCTGTCCTTTGCTCATGTGGCAGTGCCAAAAAGTGGCCTGTACATGCATGCCAGTCAGCTGATTGTTGGGCACGCATTTTCTGGTGCACAGTCCCAATGAGCGCGCATGCACACACGATATTTTCACATGAGGTTCGCCATCACTGGCTTAAAGGGTCATAATGCTCCATCGTAAACTTCACACACACTTCTATTTGTCAGTTTCTTCCTTCCTAGTCCTTTAACTTGGTAGTAGTCTTAAATCTCTTTCTCTCTCCATCTGGCTAAGTGTACTGTGTTTGGAGACATCTCTGGATATGATGGTCCCATCTTCCAGTGATGTTTGTTCATCTTACACCATCCTACAGAGGGTTCTCTGCTATTTTTACATTAAAAAATGGAATGTGGCAATGAATGGAAGGGGAAAACCCTTTTCATTTGATCCTTTCTGTTTCTGTTTGTAGGATGGCCTCAAAATCTGGATTATTACTTTATTAAAAGAGTTTATTTTTAGTCACTCAGAATGTGGCATTCCATGTTTTCCCCCTTTCTTTTACGAATTTTAAAAATACAGTAAAAGAGAAGATGCTTCATTACAGGCAGCACCACAGGAACGGTACGATTTCTAACACCTTCCTGCTGTTTTAGTGAACTTTCTTAGGGCTGAGTGGAAGTAGCTGGTGAGATGGGAGGTTTTACGAATTCTCACCGGAGAATCAGAAGGCAATTAAAAAAAGAAAAAGGAAAATCATAACTTGTGGGGAGGGTGGAAAACAGCTTTTAATGAAGTATAGGGAACCATTTAATAAGCCTGCTGTTGAAAAAAGAAAATAGCATTTATTCTCTTTGATTTGACTATTGTGGCATTTGGGCAGTGGGGGAAACACAATCAGATTTGATTGGAGTGGCTTCCTGAGTACTACTCATCGTTGTTCTGAAGCATAAACCCATGACGTGCCACTTGGGGAGGTAGAAATAGCACCAGGATAGACTGGGAATCTAAGGTGTTACTAGTCTTTATGGCATCCTTTAAATCAATATTTGCCTGACATGTGAAAGCAAAGGAAGTCCTTAACTTACAAGACCAGTAATACCTTAGATTCCCAGTGTAAGTGATCAAATGGTCATTTGATGACCATTTAAAGTTACAACGGCAATGAAAAAAAGCGACTTATGGCCCTTTTTCGTGCTTATGACTGTGGCAGCATCCCCATGATTATGTGAACAAAATTTGGATGGATGGCAACCGGCAACAATATTTATGACGGTTGCAATGTCCCCTTGGTCATGTGATCAACTTTGGCGACCTTCTGATAAGCAAGCAAAGTCCATGGGGGAAGTCAGATTCATTTGACCGCCCTATTGATTAATTGAACAACTGCAGTGGTTCGTTTAACCACAGTGGCAAGAAAGGTCGCAAAATGGGGCAAAACTCACTTAGCAACCGTCTCTCTTAGCAGCAGAGGTTTTGGGCTCAGTTGTGGTTGTAGGCGGAGGACTACCTGTACTTCCATTAAAACAAGCTTTTAAAGAAATTAAACAAAAATGTCTAAGGAATGGCATAATTTGCTTCTGAATTTGTGATATGATTGTAGCTGTTAGATCGCGCAGTGAATGAAGACTGGAGGCATCAGTGACAATCAGCTCTCATTTATTAGGTTCAGCTCATAATAAATCCGGACTGCCTGTTGGGCCTGGGGAACCCTCTTTTATGGGATTCCCCCGGCTTGCAGGCAGACAATTCTCATAGGCTAATAACCCTCCTTCGCTAGTTAGCCAACCAGCGAAGGGCATACAATTCCATGCAAATGGAGATGCAGTAATCCCCCCTCCGGGGCACAGGATGCAAGGGATTAGGCAGAACACAACAGTAGCGGGGGATGAGATTGGATTCTAGAGTCCAGAGGATGACCAACTCAGCTGTGGAACAGCTCAGTTGGTCTGAGCTGTGAAGTGAATGGGGCTTATGCATGGAAATTCGATGACTTGTTGAGGAGTTAGTGGAAAGAGGGAGAAAGAAGGACAGCGGTGACTGCAAACCTGGAGGAAGAATTGGCAGCTTAACTTGCTGGATGGCCCATGGCTGGTGAGAGGTGGTGGCTTTATTAGGCAACCTGAGATTCTTGGCTTCACTGTATAAGGGGTTTTCTTTACTGTGTTTCAGTGTAATTGTACAATGAAGACATCAGAAAATGCAAACCCAGCATGCCACCTTAGATGTTTCTCTTAAACACCAGGGCCATGCAAAACAGTGCCAAGTAACCTTAAGCACTGAACATAAAGGACTCCCTCCTGAGGAATCAGATTTAATCCACTGTTTATAAGATCTCAGTTCTAAGCGTTGCCTAATCAAAAGATACTCGCTGTGCTAAACTGTTAGATAGAGAAGATCTGTGATATAAATTCTCTTCTAAGTACTAGGCAGATGCCATCAAGTCTAATTATGGTAGGATTTTATATATAGCATTGAATGTATAGTTTCTAAAAAAGTGAACTAGTAAACCAATATATTTAGGCCACAAATTAAAATAATATCCTGGAAGGCAAATCAACAATGGAAGGAGTCCATTTGTTTTTCAAACAATGAAATTTTCCATACAATCAGGTTTAAAAAAATGGATTGTGACAAGAGTGTCTTCCACATGTATAGTACATTAAGCTACTAATGAGCATTATCCAACCAAGCACCTTCTAGAGGTGCTGGAAGTTTCTCTCAGTCCAACTCACCTGTTAGGGTTGTTGTTGTGAGGAAAATAAGAGGAGGGAGTATTAGGTATGTTTGAGAACAGTTGAGAACATATAAAAAACAGTTGCTGGAATTGGATATGTCTAGTTTAATGAAAAGAAGGACTAGGGGTGACATGACAGCAGTGTTCCAAATGTCTTGGGGGTTGCCATAAAGAAGAGGGAGTCAAGCTATTTTCCAAAGCAGTTGAAGGCAGGACAAGAAGCAATGGATGGAAACTGAACGAAAAGAGAAGAAACCTAGAACTAAGGAGAAATTAATCAATGGAATGACCTGCTTCCAAAAACTTTGGGTGCTCCACAACATTGGAGGTTTTTAAGAAGAGGTTGAACAACTATTGTACAACTCCTGAACCGGGAGTTGGAGTAGAAGACCGCCAAGGTCCCTTCCAACTCTGTTATTCTGAGTTAGTTATAAAAATAATAAATGCAGGATGTAAATTAAAAAATAAACACGTTTCCAAAATATGTACTAAGCATGGCAATAACCAACACATACACCCCTGTGTTTCTAGAATCTGGAGAGTTACAATCCCTTGAGGAAGCCAGATGAGACAAATCATCTCAAGATCTTCAAGAACCAAACAAAATGCTCAGCATATCCAGGTTTTTTCCAGCTCTATAAAATCATAGCAGCTGACTCGCAGATAGCACCAGGAAGTATTCTTCTTTTCATTGCGAGGAACGTGAGCACAGCACTGTACTATTTGTCTACAAAGGTATTCAGAGGGTTTCCTTAGTGTCACGGAATGTATATACTTGTGCAGTTTAATTAAAAAGAGCAACATCAATATTATATGGCGATCTCATTCCCAAAATTATACCCCTTGAGAAGCAATGATAAACAAGGGTCCCAGTAGTTGGTATTTCCAAGTGTGAGACTAGCATCTGCGGTTATGGTTTTCAGGGTTCTTTATTAGCATTGTCTGCAGCATGACAGACTTAAGAAAAATATCTATATTATGCTCCATAATGCTCTCCGACACTTGTGCACAATAAAGAGTTGGAAAAACAGCTTTGTCAAGAATTGCCTTGACAACTTAGAAAGTGAAGTTCTTTGTGGAATATTTTGTGTTGCTGCCAAGACCCGCAGGTGGCAAAGGAAATATATTGGCTTAAAACGTCCTCTTTTTTTTTCTTTTTAAATTGTTCCAAGGATATTGCCTACAATGTCATCGTTTTTTATATTAAAAATAAAAACTTTAAAAGAAAATTATAGTCTTTACTTATAGGATGCTAGCTTTCAATAAGAGACAGTGACAGGAACCATTTAATGCAATGGATTATGCAATTTGTTTCTTTTGTTTTCGCTGCTTTGGGGCCTCACTGTGTTTTTCTAAATCAAGATGGGCTACTAAGAAGAATGGGCAAAAGTTTTTTCCTAGTTTGTGTCACTGCTTGGCTTTTGTTTTAAATCACTTTATTCAAGTGTATATCAATAAATTTATTTATAGCTCATATTAAGCTTCTATTTAGTTAAACATTTAACCCCATACTACTTTGCCATATGCTTTTTAAATCTTATTTTTAAAATGTGCATAATAGTTAGGAATGCACAAAAATCCCTTATATGGAGCCTGCAGTTTCTGAGGAATGTTTAAAATATTGTGACACACTCCATAATTTTTCAAACATTTTGCAGAACCATGCCAGTTTGGTATTTTCCAAGGTCACCCAAAAATATTGCAAGCACCTTGTAATGATTGGATTATTCAAAGTATTTATTTATTTGTATCTCACAAACAAACCTTCCTCCTGCTATTCACCTCTTGTGAAGTGAATTGGGAGGAGAGAGAGAGAATGACTGGCCTAAAGTCACTCATTTGAACTTATGGTCTCCTGCCTTGACCACTAGACCAAGCTGACTATTATATATTTTCTATTCCAATAGATTTACTATGGAAAATTGCAGGATCACCCAGGATGATCCATACTGCTGTGATCTGAAGAAGGGCTGAGGCGTGACACAGTTCTTCAGCCTATTCTATTCAGACTTAATGCATGTTTCTAAACATATTTCTTCCCAAATGTGGTTATTTAAATAGGTTTGCTTCTTTAACATTCCAACTCATTTCATTTCAGAAAAGAATTATAGACAATTCCCAGCATGCTGAAAACCCCACTCCCAGAAAATGTATTCCAGTTCTACATCATTTCAGCAGTAGATAAATGTTTTCATAAAAGACAATAGTTAAAAGGACAAAATTGCTTTCAGAGCTTTTCAAACTAATGGGATATAACTTATTTGTGCCAAAATACATAGCTGCTTATTTTATTGCAATAACTGAAATGAAGGAATTCGGGGTTGTTTTTTCTTCTTGCTCTCAATTTTTGGCCTACGTTTGATATATAGGTACTGTAGTTCTTGACTTATGGCCATTCTTTAATGATAGTGGTGTAGAGGTTCGAAGGTTAACTCTGCCCACTGCCAGGAGTTCAATCCTGACTGGATCAAGTTTGATTTAGCCTTCCATCCTTCCAAGGTCAGTAAAATGAGAACCCAGATTGTTGGGACTCTGTAAACTGCTTAGAGAGGGCTGTAAGGCACTGTGAAGAAGTACGTAAGTCTTAAGTGCTATTGTTAAGTGCTATACTTCAAAGTTACAACTTGGGAAAAGTGACTTACCACCTGTACTTCCACTTAATGAGTGTGGCACTACCCCCACAGTGACATGATTACAATTCAAGCACTTGGGAACCAGTTCATATTGATGGTCGCACCATCCTAGGGTCACGTCATTATGATTTGTTACCTTTTTGCCCATCGGGGAAGCTTAACAATCACAGTCATTCACTTAATGTCTACCATCAAAATGATTTCAAAATCTCGTCCAGATTTCAAAATCTGTCATTTATATCCGTAACAACATATGTCAGAAATTCTACTCCCAATTGTTGTCATAAGTCAAGGACTATTTCTAAATCAACCTCTATGTATTCCCCCCCCCTATCTGCTGGGGTTCAGATTAATTTCTAGTGGGACTGATACAAAAAAAAGCTGGGGGAAAATCTGTTTGCAGGGCAATCTGACATGTATATACTCAAAAAAGACATAGAAAAAATATCTGAATTTAGCTTCTCTTAGATACCCATTTTCAATTCATTAATAACATTTGTTAAATTTTTCTAGTGAAATAAAAGAACCAAATGAATATGTTACTCTCTGCTACTGACCTATGCTATTCCCAGCAAGGAGATAACCATGCTGTGACTATTTTCCGTGTAACTGTTAAATACAAAGATTAAAAAAATAAAAATAAACATAGTAACCATAATTCAGTGGCCAGAAGCATAACCAGATATAAAAGGATTCAACTTCAGGCATTGTAAAGCTAAGGATTTAAAGTGTTATATGCTGACATAAGAATTTTGGGGTTTCCCCCCTATATTTGTTTACAAAAAACATTCATGAATTTGAGTAAAAATGTCAAAAGTAGGATACATTGAGTATGGCTATTAGAACTGGGGGAAAAAACTTTTGCACTTTACACACACACAACTGACTCACACCTCATGCAAAACCACACAAAATGGTCCCTGCCACAAGCATGAACCTTACAGGGCCAGAAGAGCTGGAAAAAAAAACTTTTGCACTTTACATACACACACACAAAACACAAAACAACACAACGGACTCACCCACCCTGCAAAAGCACACAAAATGGCACCAGCAACAAATTTAACACATTTAACAGTTTTAACAGTTGGAAGAAGGGACCTTGTGAGGCCATCCAGTCCAACCTCCTGCCTAAGCAGAATTGCAAGAGCACACAATATTCCATATTTTATTTATATTTTTAGATAAAAGCAGCTAAATTTAAAACTTTCTAAATTTTAAATGGCTATGTGTAA
>JANHFT010002171.1:139570-149722 GCA_032467955.1 Pseudoxenodon macrops | reverse complement strand
TTATTTTATTGTCTATCACCTCCGATTGAGGGGGTGATTATTATTTTTTAATGTAAAAAATTCCAATAAAGACTATTAAAAAAAAATTACGTTTGTTCATATCAGGGGTGGGTTGTGGATTGTTTTGCTGCTGGTTCACTCAGGGCCACACCTTGTGTGCACATGCAAAGCAATCAAAATTAGTTTCTGTGCATGCGCAGAAGCAAAATCCAAAATGGCAGTGCCCATGGAGACACTGAAGGAACCTGCTCCATGACGTCATTGCTGACCAGTTTTAAAGAACCGGTTAGAACCAGTAGGAACCCACCTCTGGTTTATATTCAGTGCTAAGTCACAATGCCTGTGAGCTACAGTATAACTCTTGTGGCTTCACAACCTGAACTTCAACTTGACACACTAGTCCATCAGAACTGGGTAAAACTTGGTGCACAAGTCCCATGGACCAAGAGTTTCAAGGCGTGTCCTTGTCTGTTAGCAAGATAACATCTCCTTCTTCTAGGTTAGGCTCTTTGATCTTCAATTTGCGATGATCCTGCAGTATTCTTGTTTCCAGCGCTTCCAGAAGGTGTTAGCCAGCAGTTGAATTTGTCTCGATTGTTATGTATACATGCCCTTTGGAACGAAGTTCCCTACTGGTGCTGACCATTCACCTGTCTTCTGGGTTAGCAAGGTAGCTGCAGTGAGGATAATTGGATTCTCAGGATCTGAGGATACTGGACCTAAAGGTTGAGCATTGACGATAGCTGCCACTTCTGCCATGAGGGTGGTGAGGACAATCACTGCTACGCCCAACACAAGAGGTCTCCTTCTGGAGAAGCATTCAAAGCGAGCTGATTCTAGGGGATGGTTGAAAGGCAGTTGTAGTGTTAGTTTCACCTCTCTCATGCCAAAGCTGACGTAAATGTAGATCCTGATTTATCCCACGGCTGGTATTGCCTTCGTGGACGCATCTGAGAAGACGTGCAGCTCTTTCTTCAGTGCTGCAGCAGGTAAGATGGGAACATACATGTGTTGTATGCTGATGCTTTGACGACAATTCAGGGAGGTACGCCACAACTCCCACTCTTGCTTCTGTTCTAATGGAAGCGGTTCGTCCCAATCTTTGGTGCTTTGGGAGAGCTTATGTAGAAGGAGCCTCCCTTGGATAGTTATAGGCACAGCAAACCCTAGAGGGTTGAACAGATTGTTCACTGTTGTCAGAACTCCTCTCCTTGTTACCTCTTTGACTACTTCTCCTTCCATTTTAACATCCAATAAACATTTGTATATTTTTGATAGTATTTTTTCATCTGTCCCCATCAGTATTTTATCTAGCTCCTGCATTTCCAATTGGAATCCATATTGCATTGCATCTTTTTTATACCGGGATTGTACTTGTGCATATGGCCACCAGTCGATTTTTATACCTAGCTTGTTTAGTTCCTGGCTGGTTCTGAGGCTTCCCTTCTCATCCAGTAACTCTTTATATGTTAAATTTTTCCCCAAGTCCAAAACGTTAGGGTAAATTATTGCCTCCGTTGGTGATAACCATTTTGGTATTTTAATATAGTATTTCCTTTTTATTCTCAGCCAGTCTTCTAATAATGCCCCTCTTACCTGGTGCCTTTGAAAATATGTATGTGCTTTTTTATGTTTTTTATTTTTATTTCTTCTGCGCATGTGCAGAAGCCGAATTTCTGGCACTGCGCATGCGTCACCATCTTGTTTTCAGCCTCTTTTTTTGGAATTTTTTTGGGCTTTTTTCTGATGCGCATGCACGTGCGCACAGGGTGCGCACGCACGCTTGGGAGGTGCACCCACGTGGCGTGGGAGGCAGCGAACCACTGGCAAAGTAAATTAGAACCCACCCCTGATGTAATCCCAAATATAAATTTGAGGATTAAGATTATCAAATTGACCTTTGATCCATTTAATGCAATCTAAACAATAGCCACAACTGAAATAACATTAGAGTCAAGATACACAGCACCTATTGAGTTGAATCCCATCCTGAAAACCTACAAATATATTTACTCCTACTCTAATATTTAGACAAATATATTTAGTATATTTTGTATATGGTTCTGGAATGCCATCCATCTGACCGGAAGTGATCATACTGTGCATTCAAAAAGAATTTTTAAAAATCTGTGAATGAAACAGTATTGAATTGCACTTTAACTCCTTTGTTTTAACCAATTCCTTAAATCTGAAAGAAAGAAAAAATAGTTGTTTGAAGATTTTTTCTCTTAAAGTTCTATTGCCTAGTTCCATTCAGTCAGTGCCAATGAATTTTATTTCATTATGCCAACTTTTTTTTTTTCTGCTTCAGAAATACCAACTTCTTACTGAATGAATATTGCTGAAAGTGACCCTTGTATTAATTTTGGCACATTGCAGAGAAAGTTTACTTTCATGTGCTGTTACTTTCTCCTGTATGAGGAAGGCCATTTGTGAAGGCAGAGGTTACGAACCATTCACGCAGGAGAAAGTGGTTTTCTCTGCTCAGTGGCTCTGCAGGGAATGGAGTCGATTGCACTTTAACCTATTCCATTTTAAGATTAGGAACTTCACCAGAAATGTATATTTTGGAAAGCCCGAATATGAAGTTCACTGGATCCAAATGTAGACTTCAAATACAAAGCCACCATTATGGTTCAAGAGTGGAAAAGCGAGGGCCTCAATATGTTGCTGAGTTTCAGTCCCTACTCGCAATGGCCTACAGGGTTGATGTTAAGACACATTGGGAGCACTCATTTAAAATACTCTGGAGGGCCACAGGTCGTCGTTTTTTTGTTTTATTTCACCTTGAGCTGTAATTTCAATTCTCCGACTTCTCTTTTCTCCCACTAAGGTCTCCTCAGCATCCAATCCTCTCTCTTCCTTTGGTTTATTTGAGTATTTTCCTATTAAAATCAATGCATAAGTCCAAGAGTTAAAGGCAGTTTCATTCTCAGGCAACTGGTCTACGAGGCCACTCTAGGACCTGTGAGTTTTAGGAAATTGGATTTTCTAAATATTCCAGAGCAGCTTTTTCTCAACCTCAACAACTTTAAGAAGACTGGATTTCAACTCCCAGAATTCATCAGCCAGCCATGCAGCAACAATCATTCAAGCTGTTAGCTGAACAACATACAACTGAGTCAGGAAGCCATGGCAGAAATCATTTGAATCATATGAGCTGCTTTTGATGAGCATTCAGTATCCCAGGAACTCTGCCTCATTCAGTGTCAAGTCATTGGTCAATCAAGCTTACGTCTTTCCTTACAAAATGTTGAACACTTTCCATGAGATTTTTTCCCTCTTATGAAGGGAATGTTTGTATAGGGATAATTTAGAACATAGAACAGGGTTGGAAGGGATCTTGGAAGTCTTCTAGTCCAACACCCTTCTCAAGTAGAAGATCCTATACTATCCTGGATAAATAGCTTCTTGAAAACTTCAGTAATGGAGTACCCACAATTTCCAAAGATAAACCTTTCCACTGATAGTTTTCACTGTCAGGAAATTTCTCCTTAGTTCTAGATTGGATCTCTCTTTAATGATCTTCCATGTTCTTGCCCTGCCCTCAGGTGCTTTGGAGAATAAGTCAATCCACTCTTCTCTGTGACAGCCCCTCAAGTACTGAAAGACTGCTATCATATCACTCTTAGTCCTTCTTCTTTGTTAGACTAGACATAACTAATTCCCTGAATCATTCATCATATGGTTTAGCCTTCAGACCCCTTATCATCTTTTGTTGCTATTCTATGCACAGTTTCTAGGGTCTCAGGACCATTTTTGTATCGGGGTTATCAGAATTGAATGCAGTATTTCAAGTGTTGTCTCACCAGTGCAGTATAAAGTAAGACTATCACTTAATATGAAGCTTGAAGCTATCCTTCTGTTGATAGAACCTAGGACTGCATTGGCTTTTTTAGCAGCAGCAACACACTGCTGGCTCATACATAAATGGTGCAAAGGTGGCTCCTGCCAGTTCGGACCAGTTTGGACCTGTTTTCTAGACCCGGTAGTGGGAATTTTCCCCCATTTGCCAAACTGGCAGTGACGGCCAGCTGGCCACACCCCCAAACCAGTCCTTGGGCTGAAAATTGGTGCTCCAGCTTCAAATCAGCCAAAAAACAACCTTCTGTGCACGCGCAGAGAGATTTCACCTGGAAGTGACTTGGGCGCATGCATGCACACTTCTGGCGCAATTCCAAACCATTAGAGAAGGTAAGTAGAACCCACCCCTGAAATGGTGGTGTACTAAGACACCTAGATCTCTTTCCCAGTTGATACTGTTGTGATTTATAGTCTTCATTTAATTTTAAAAAAATGTATAAGTATTATTAATATTTATTAATGCTATTCGATGCAAAGTATTGTTTAACAAAGCAAATAAAAAATGGTAGATAAATCTTGAAAGCAATTTTAAGAGCAATTCTAGGCTCCATGATTTATAGTCCTATTTCATCTATGTTTGCACCAGACATCAGATTAAAGTATCCAATGGTGCCACTTGCATGTCAATGTTGGTATCAATCCTCAGATCTTCATCCATTGCCTTCAGTAAATTAGAAACAACAGGAATATATTTTCTGCTTCTTGCCTTTTTTGGCTGTTTGACAACTATGAAAAAAACACCAATCCTCCACAGTGAAGGAAAGGATTTTCCCCCTGTACTTTCTTTGACATTTCTGCACACGTAAGTAGTTAAATATGCATTAACATTGTCTTTCTGAAGGAAATGCAAAAATCACTGCATGCTCAAAACCACAAATTAAGTTGCTCTTTGGTTAATTGTAAGCATGATGGAAGAGAGCTGCAGATTTCAAATGTTACATAGCTTGATAATTGTCACTTGCATTGGCAGAAAGTAGCGTCCTAGCTTCGTTGAACATTTTCAGAGAGACAAGATATACAAGTCTTAGGAGAGGACAATATGTTGCTGTCTTTATCTGGCCTTAGGTCCAAGCCTAGTTCGCACTTGGATTGGTGGACCAACAAGGAATCTGAAGACAGCTGAGAAATTCAAAAAGGTAATCGCAAACGTCTTCCATTTTGTTGTCAAGAAAACCATGTCGATGTGTACATGTGCTTCACCAGAAACAGGGCTTTATTTGAGAGAGACATTATGTAACATAAGCAAACTCTGAAAACATTTACATAAGACATGATCAATGGAATAAACATCTAGCCTGCTTATCAGTAGGGGCCACATAGTGGCAGCTGCTGCAGCTAGAGGCAGGTTGACTAATTTTCTGAGGAATGTTTGAAGGGATTAACTAATGTGGCCAAAGGGGTTACTTTTGTCATTGCTTCATTTTTTTAAAAACAGCATCAGCCTTAAAGCTGCTGAAAATCAGCCAAAGATCCTGGTAGAAATATTTGTGGCATTAATGGGAGCTCGCTTTTGATATTCAGTTAATGAATGCCTGTTAAAGAAGTTTGTGAAAGTTTGGTTGTTTCAGAAACCTCTGTCACTCGATTAATGTAGCACCAATAGCGTTGCTGCTGGATGGATTTTGAATTATTCTCCTTGTTGCATTTATCATATGTTTTAATTTTTTAGCATTTACAGGTAGTCCTTGACTTATAACCATTTGTTCAAAGTCACTGCTAAAAAAGTAATTTACAACTTGTCTTTGCATTTACACAACTATCATGGCATCCCCATGGTCACATGATCAAAATTTGGGCACTTGGCTCACATATTTATGATGGTTGCCATGTTCCAAGGTCATGTGATCACCATTTAATGAGCTTTCCAGGGGGATTCTGATAAGCAAAGTCAACAGGGGAAGCCAGATTTACTTAGCGACTGCATGATTCACTGAAAATCCACAGTGATTTGCTTAAGATCTGTGACAAAAAAAGATCATAAAATTGGGCACAAAATAAACTATTTATTTATTACATTTATATAGCTGCCCAGCTCACATGATTCTAGGCAACACACACAACTATAATGATAAACTCCCTAACAGTGAGGACAATCAACCAGTGGAACAGCTTGCCTTGAGAAATCGTGGGCGCTGCATCACTGGAGGTTTTTAAGAAGAGATTGGACAGTCATTTGTCTGAGATAGTATAGGTTCTCCTGCTTGAGTAGGGGGCTGGACTAGAAGACCTCCAAGATCCCTTCCAGCTCTATTCTATTCTAATTGATAAATAATAATACTTTTTTGGAAAGACTAAACACGCTAACTAAATGCCCACAACTAATCCAAGATACCAGTGTTTGCAAACAATTCTAGTCAATATATTTTGCCTTCTGTCTTAGCATGGAGTGTAAAAAAAAATGTAACTGTTAAATTACCTATAGCTGGGCAAATCCTTGCAAACTCTGGGTGTGTGGTAAACTTGCACAGACCTGAAAAGGTGTGCTTGATCCCATACCCAAGAATAAGAATGCTATTGTTTTGTTTTCTAGCAAACTAAAAATTAAAAGGAATTATTGTTGTTGTTAATTTAATCACGACTTTTATATTTGTAATTTTAAATATTGGTGGAAGAAACCAGGAAAACAAATAAGATATTGGCTTGTCAAGCTACTTCAATTTTTCTTTAGTCATTGTTTGTGGCTATCAGGAAACCATGATAAAGACAAATCCTGATCTGGTGACCTATGTGAAGGCGGCCATTTTATTTTGCTCTTTTAGCCCTGCCACGCCACATACACACACACAAAATCAATAACATTTTTTTTTATGTTTAAGCTTTATCAATAGCCTTGTGCCAAAGTTTCTGGTTGAATTTATGAAATGGTTCCACACAAACAGGAGGCTTAGGTTACATTTCTTGCCATGTTATGAGATTACTGAATTCAGTGGGGTTTATTTTTCAGCACTGTTAAAATGTTGAACAGAAAACTGTACCATTACAAGTCAAGGGCTACTTATCATTGATTTAAGCATTATAATTGAGCCCAACATTTCTGTTGCTATGCAAGACAGTTGCTAAATGAGTTTTGCATCATTTTACGACGTTTCTTGCCACTGTTGTTGAGTGAATCACTGCAGTTGTTAAGATAGTAACACAGTTGTTAAGTAAATCAGAATTCTCCATTGACTTTGCTTGTCAGAAGGTGATCACATGACCCTGGGACACTGCAACTGTCCTAAATACATGCAGTAGTCAAGTGTCTGAATTTTGATAATGTGACCATGGGGCTGCTACAATGGTTGTAAGTGTGAAAAATGGTTATAAGTCACTTTTTCAGTGTCGTAATTTTGAACAATCACTGAACGAATTGCTTGTAACTCAAGGACTACCTCTAATGCTAACCTTAGGATTTCATTTTTTCTTTAACATCTCTTTCCTTTTCAAAAAAATGGAAAAATATGGAATATGGTCCCCTCTTTCTGATGCACCATTCTAGCAAGAAGGAGGAGAAGGTATATCATCAGAATATCTATTTCTTATCATAAATCAGGGATGGTGTGGTGGCGTAGCAGTTAAAACTCTGGGCTTCTCAGCCTAGGCAGGCAGGCAGGCAGCCCAGGTTCAAGACCCGAGCACCACGTGATGGGGTAAACTCCTGTCCTCGTTCCAGCTCCTGCCTAACTAGCAGTTCAAAAGCATGCAAATGTGAGTAGATAAATAGGTACCACTTTGCTGGGAAGGTAACAGTGCTTTATGTCATGCTGGCCACATGAACACGGAAATGTCTTCGTACGGTAGTGGCTCAATAATCTTGAAACAGAGAAGAGCATTGCCCCCTACAGTCGGCAACCACTAGTGAAATAAAGTCCATACTTTGTAAGGGTATTGTTTGCTTTTAAGATGGCTGTCTGTGCTTTCGCAGCTAATGGGTGAATGCATTGCTTCTTCTACATGTCTCTAAAGCTCAATAAATAAAATATCTATTTCCACTAAATAATCTCTGTTGCTGACAGTTTTCTGACATAAGGGTTGTGAAGTTGAAAAGGGCTTAAGGGAGTTTGAGCACAAATCCTTAAAAAACACTTTTATTCTTTGTGTACTGGAAAGATAAGAGTGAATTCTGAATTCTCAGTGTAATGGAAGAAAGTTGAAAGTTTTAGCACTACCACAGGATTATATTTCTTTTCCCTTTTTTCTTGTTTTTCTCATTTTGGTTTCAATGGAATTCACCCCCTCTGTGATACTGTATGCTTTAAATCAGATTAAGAGGGGGGAAAGTCTATGCGTTTTTGTTTTATCCTCCTTTTCAAGGTACTTGGGTTAGGATTCATAAGTTTTATCTTCACACTAATTCTCTATGAAGAATCAGGCAGCGTATATTTTTTATTATTGTTGTTATTATAGATACAAAAAGAGCTGTCAGTTCTTTAGCTGGGGATGGTCTTCATGCTTATTGAATTCTTCCCAAGAACCTGGGATGTCATAATGTATCAAGGGGTGTCAAACTCAATTTCATTGAGGGCCACATCAGGGTTGCGTGGTGAGGGTGGGCATGGTCAGCTCAACATCACTCATTTTGGGGGCGCCTGTGGTGGCCCAAGCACTCTGCCAGTGAAAACGGACTCCCGTGCTCAGTTTTCAGATGTGACAGGCTCCTGCAACCCTCTGCCAGTGAAACCAGAGTTTGGGACGGGTCCCCGCAATCCGCGCGAGCTCTGTTTTAGCTCAGAGAGGCATCACGGGCCAGTCTGCTCTTTCCAAGGTGGCCCTGTGGGCCAGATCTAAGCACCCCGTGGACCAGATTTAGCCCCTGGACCTTGAGTTTGACACCCCTGTACTACACTATATGTATGATTCCAAGTAGCGTGGCCTTTGTTATTGGGAAATGGAAATTTTGTCAATGTGCAGATTTTCTAAATGCTGCTCAAGACTTCTTGGTATGCCACCCAGTATGCTAATAACCACTGGGACCTCCATGACTGATTTATGTAATAATTTTCAATTTTAATTTTCAGTTCTTGCTATTCATGATCTTCTCCAGTTCTTTGTCTTCCATTTTACTATCGTTGACATGCTATCATAAGATATCTTGATTCCTCCAGTTTTCATTATGTTTCCTTTGTTTATAGTAAGGATAGCACATTTGTCCAGTCCAAATGTGGAGTACTGCAATATCTTGGTTGTATATATGGACAGCGTTGAGCAGTGATTGTATTTCAGAAGATGTTTTTCCATGCAGCTTCAGATCTTCCATTTAAAGTAGGTAGAATAAACTGGCTGATGTTTCTGCTGTTTGATATCCTGTCCTGACTTGTTCGATGTTGTTCAGAGAGGAATCAGTGCAATAACAAACAATAGCAGTGAAAATAAGTCTCCTTGAAAGATTCCTCTATTGAAGTTAATCTCTCCCAGTCTATCACCATTGAGCAGCAATTGTGTCTTCCATATTATTATTTATAAAGGCTTAATTAAAGGGGAACCTCTATGGAAACCTGAGTTATACCTGCACATTTCCTTCCTTACACACTGATCTTTATATTTTAATAATAAATGTTCCTTGTGTCTTGCTACCAGATAAGTTCATTGTTCAAACTTGATAGCAGCTCCTAAGGCACATCCACTAAGAGCATCTTAAGCAAAGTGCAAATTTATGCCTCAATGAATTAAACTCTGTTATCACACCTACAGTGCTTTTTTTTCCAAACCACTTTTCATTGAAACACATAAAGCAGATGCAATCAAAGTATTTGAGCAATTTATTTTGCAAATATCAAAGATACTACAAATTCTGCTGTTGATGCAAACCAAAAAGAATGCAGTTTAGAATGGAAGCTTAGCTAGAGCTAATCATTTGATAGGTATTTGGTGTCTCAGCGTTCCGGCTACTTTAGTCTATTCGAGTCCATCATAGTGTCCTTGGGAAACTTTGTGTTAGGTAAAAATAACTGATTGGTTTAGAGTTTCAGAGTTATGACAATGCAGGGAGATTAACCCCCAAAAGATGCTAAAAAGAGAGGGATCATGGAGATGGCGCGAAGGCTTGTCTCCTTCTGTTAGTTAGCATTTACCGTATTTTTCTGAGTATAAGACACACCTTTTGTCCCCCTAATTGGGGCTGATAATTTGGGTGCATCTTACACTCCGAATGTAGCTTTTTCAAAGCTTGTTTTCAGACCTAACGAGGTGAGTGAAGAGTGAAGCGATCTTTTCAGCCTTTCATTGCTATTCTCTCCAAAGAACCTTTTTTTTCAGGTGCTAATGATCTTCTGGCCTTTGCATGCTTTGTTGATTGGTTCTCTCTATCAG
>JANHFT010002171.1:84566-101067 GCA_032467955.1 Pseudoxenodon macrops | reverse complement strand
GTACAGCTGCTTTTGCATGGTGTGTGAGTCAGTTGTGTTGTTTTGTGTTGTGTGTTTGTAAAGTGTAAAAGGTTTTTGTGTTCTGACTGTTTAAAGTGTAAAAGCACGCCCACCCAGTCACCTGACCTCCAAGCCACGCCCTCAAAATAAGCCACACCCACAGAACCGGTAGGGGAAATTTTTAGATTTCACCCCTGGTATAACTCCTCTGGATCATAAAATCAGCTGCATTGTCTTATTTGCAAGATTTTCATTCCTTTTACCAACTGGGATTGAAGGCACTTCACCAAACTATCTATATCAGCGTTTCTCAACATTGGCCACTTGAAGATATATGGACATCGGGTTCCAGAATTCCTCAGCCTGCATGAGAAACACCGTTCTATATTTATTGGATTAGTTTATCTCTTCCAGGCTGAGTGATCATTGACCAGAGTGAGGAATGCTGCACTGATGTTTGTATTATTGATGAAATTCAGGTAGATGGTAGCTTCTAGGTAAGCTTGATTAATGTGGAAAAGTTAATAGGGTTGGATTTGTTTGCTTTCACTTGTAGTTGGGATGGTTTGGGGCAATGACAATAGGTTACAAGGTAAAGGTATCATGACAAAGTGCAAATTTAGCCTTTTTTTTTCATCTGTAGAAGTTAAGGCTTTTAGTTAAAAAAAAATAGCTAGAAGCATATAGAAGGTTTTTTCCAGTTTATTTAACTAGGGCAGGAATGGGAAATCTTTGAAACATTCAGAGCCTCACACAGTGCTGTGTGTACTTGGTTGTTCATGCAACCCCAATTCACATACTGTTCATATCCCATTTATACGATTGCTTTACATGCTACATCTGGAATACAGACTAGAGACATGAAGGTTCAATGGCTTGGAAGAAACAGCAAGCAATTAACCTTCACAAACTAAGTTGTGTATCTTGCATAAAAATGGATATATAACAGCTCCCCCAGTCTCAGCAATTTTGGGAGGTTACATTGGTATTCATTCTTCTCCTGTAAAATTCATATCTCGTGATGTTGCTGATTAAAGGCATTCAGGATGACAGAACAAAATCCTTAAACAAATAAAATTTAGAAAGTTTCTTGAAATGCTATAGACCTGAAGTAAAACTAATACGTTTAAGCATTCTCCAAAAGCAATCAAATTATGCAACTAATAAAGAAGCATCTTGTGAGAGGGTATCGGTGCCTAGGTAAGGGTTGCTTTGGCTCACACACAAAAAAAGCTTGCTCTACTAGGGTGAAAGATTTGCATTTTTTTTTTCTTTTGACAACCTTTATATTACCAACTATTTTTAAATGCCTCTTGGTTTCAAAAGCGGTGTGCTGTGCAGCATCGGGGACTATTGACCAATCAAAAAACAAAAGAGAAAAATCTGAAGTCTTTTATTTGACTCCTAAAAGTAATTTTATAAACTCTGTGGAGCTGATCTGTGTCAAAATCTTGTATCGCAAAAATAACATGAAAGATCCCATAGATTTCTAGGCATGTGATACTGTCAGCCTTGAAAGGAAAATCAAATGAACTAGGTAATTCTACTTTATTACAAAGCTACATTAAAAGAATTTTGCAAATCTGACAGTACAATGCTTCCCCCCACGGGTCCTTTATCGCCCAAGAAGCTAGAGAGACTTTCTTCTGAGCCTCTTGCCCCATCCACTATCCAGTCGCAGGCTAGGCTATCTCTTATATGGCCATTCCTTTGGCAGCATCTCTGCCAAGTCTCCTAAGGTCTTTCTCACATATCATTATAGATACCTTATCTGAGATTTAAAAAAATAATGTTTCCTTTGAGTCAAGTCCATATCTATGTACTTTCTTTGGCCACACTGTAGGAGCGGTTTCTTCTGAGATTTATATCTGTTTCTACATGTGTGTTTTAATTTCCATGCTAGCTAAAATCCTGATGGCCTCACATTTAAGTCCAGCTCTATTTAGTTTTTTGAGATCAGCCAAGGTTAACTGGAGGTTTTCAGTTTTTACTAATTCTACCCCAAACAAAATAATGATTTAAAAAAATGAATACACAATAGGAAGCCAGAGCAACAAAAACAGAATTTAATATTAAATATTTGCATGACTTCATTGGAATGCTAAAAATGCAAGGTAGTTTAGTTTTACAGAATTGGCAAAAATCACCATGTGATTAATTGTGGAATTTTCCATGTAACTGATAGACTCTTTAATATTCCTAATTAACATGAAACCAAGTGGCAACCGTCTTGATTTTTTGATCCTAGCTGGATGTCTCTGATATCCATAGAAAACTCAATATGGCTAATAGCAGTCAGGAAATATACAAACTGAATTGAAATATAAAAAAAGAGTTTTTGAAAAGTTTAAGTTAAAAGCTGTGAAATTTTAGAAAAAAACAGTATTATTTTAAAAAGTTGTAGAAAGTGCTCCTTTAGTTTCTTCATGCACTGTGAATAGAACCTGAAGCACTCCATGGCTTCATTTATATGTGTGAATATACACATAAATATACCCAGACAAACACCCATTTTTAGGTAAAACTCACTGGCTTAACTTACTTGCAGGACAATAAATAACCAGCTTTGGTTGTTAAAAATGATTAATTTAGAAAGATGATTGAACAAAGAGTTAAGAGTTTTCCCTGATTTTGTGGGCTGCTTCAGGTCCTCAGCTTGTCAAGTTAAAGACAAATATACCACTGACTGAGGGAAACATTTATTACAGTCATCTTTCTCCTTGTTTTACTATGTAAGATACTGTATATATAATACAAATGACTTGGATATAAAACACGATTATTATTTTTGGCTTTAAAAAAATGACATGCTTTTCTGAGCAGACATAAATGGAGAGGTTGGAGAGATTGCTATGAAAAATAGCCTGTCCAATAATTGAAGCATATCATGCTGTTCTAACAACATGTATATATTAAATAATCTGAAAAGGTAGCTTTTATCTTTTGCTAAATTCTGGGGCACCCAAAGGACATGGTAAGACCATAGAAAATCAATTGTTTTTATTGCGACATAACAATTTATTTCCCACCATTTTAAATACAGAAATTCACATAAATTCTTGAGATCAAACTATAGAAAGAGCATCTAAGCATGAAGCTGCCAAGACATCTAAAAGACTGAAAAGATAAATTGTAGGGTAATCTGTGCATTGTATTCATAACTGTAGCCACAGAACTTGTAAGGTAACAGACTAAAAGAGCTAACAAGACACTAAAAGAGAACAGCTGCATTCAATAAAACTGCAAAAAGGCTTCACAAATTAAATTTTTATAAAACTCAGTTTAAAAAACAAAACAAAAACCCGCATGTATATGAATGGTAGTACAGCAGATGTTGCATAAGATTAGACTGAGCTTTGGGGATTGATGCAACTGTAATTCAACACATCTGGAAAGCATCAAGTTGCAGAAGGCAAAATTATACTTATGGCGTATATACAACCATATGGAACCAAACCCAGATCACAGCAAGTTCACCAGAGAAACAAAAGTTATGGAGCCTTATAATGATACTCTGCTAATTTAAGGAATTACCCTGAATGCTGAGTTTCTCTGAGAACTCAGCTTTCTGGCAGAAATTCTCATACTTTGTGTCTTGTGTCATTTTAAGGAGACTTGCAACTTCTTAAAAATGACAAATGTATTTGCGTAACCTTGTCCAAGTTCACAGCTAGCGTTCACAGACAAAGTGTGGAAGAAGGCTCAGAGCAAGTTTGACATTTTTTCCACTTTGTATGCACAAGCTTGATTAGGATTTTAAAAACATATGCGACCACAACACCACCATCAACAACAACGTTGTGCATGACTGCCCAGGAGATTTTCCTGAATCACTTCAGCCCAAATTTGACTGATCCACAAGATGAAAACTGCCTTCAAGAGATTGTTCCTAAGATTAGCCTTAAAAAGTACAACATATTGTGGGGTTCTTTCTTTCCCTTCTTAATAGATTTTTTTTTTGATGGCAAGAAAAAAAGATGGAAACATGAAAAATAGATGGTTTTGACTGAGTTGAGAAAAAGTTTGCATTAGTCAGGCAGGCAGACGTTATTATTGTCTGCTAGCTACGCTTCCTGCAGTATTACATATTTGAAAACTGATGAATACTCTCAGATCTACATAGAACAATCCTGTGTTAGGGTAAATATAGGCAATATGAAGTTTTATTAGGGAACCAACTAGGACCATTTGAACCTCCTATTTTATATGCACTTAGAAACATGGTTGCAATAAAAATGGAAATCAGATTTGTGAACTATTTTGCCGTGTTGTGTTAAGAAATCTGACTGCTGAGAGCCTGTGGACAATTGTTTGTTTGTTAGTTACTTATCTACAAAGTTTTCACCAGAGACATTTCCTTCGAGGAACACAAAACAAATGACTTTAATCTCACTAGGCAGGATCTTTAAAAAGCGATTGCTTCTTTGTACCAAGGTAAAGCACATCTCCAGGTCAAAACAATAAACAGCCTCAAAGGATCTTTGTTTCACTGGGTTTTTTTTCCCCCTAAGTATTTTTATTCCCCTATTTCTCTTGGGGGTGGTATTGCTGTCCTAACCAGCACTGAAGCTCACTTTATGTAGCTGATCTAAGAGAGAACCTGCTTTGGATTGAGACCAGAATGTTGTCCCTCTGTGGAGTTGTGAGGACCAGGTGTGAGTATCACAAAAAGGACGCCAAAATGCAATGTTCTTTATAGCACTTTGAGATTGTAGATTTTTTTGGGGGGGGGATTCCCATTGGTAGTGGCATACCAATCACATTTGCTCCTCTGATTCTTCTAGTGCTGGCCTATACAATGGCCTGGTGGGACAAGAGGAGGCCATCTGAAGTTCAGACTGAACAGTGGTGAGGACAGTGGCATCCCAAGGCAGCTGCTCCGCTTGTAGTAATCCTGCATAACCAGCAGGAGTTGCATCAATCTAGTCTCACTCCAAGTCCTCCCAATGAGTCCAACTGTTGAAGCTTATTGGCCAACTCAGCTCTGTCACTCACTGATTCCCACTTCTGAATTACGGTATCACCAGAGCCAGCTGTTGCCCAATTTTAGACAATATATCAAAATATTTGCATAATGGTAATGGAAACTGGAGTTTTAACAATATCAATTTTTAGTTTCCAACCCTTATGGCTCTTGTGTAAAATCCCTGAAATGATGGGTCCTTAGTGATTTGCCTAAATATTTGCCCAAGCCCATATCATTTAAATAATTCAATTTTCTCTGCAGAATTTCAGATGTACCTTAGTAGTGATCATCAAACTACCGGTAAGTGTGCTGAGCAATCATTCTCAAGGGAGAATCACCACCTAAAGCAAAATATACAATTTTTGCTTTCAAAAATGAAGCAGTGAAATCACAGATTAAAAAAGATAGAAAACGTTAAAATGTATTCTGGTTGGCTCCAGATTTTAGATGATCTTGGAAGCCTTTCACATTTTCTAGTTGAACTATTTTCTCTTTCTGCTACCATCAGCTTCAAGTGAGTGTCTGGGGTAAATGTCTGCCTCTTTGACAACATGCTCAATCATTGAGCAAGTGAATGGTAAGGGTGAATAGAAGCATCAAACTACTACTTGTTCATCTGTTCTTAAAGTATTCCTGGATATATACTTCCTGATTGGAGAGCAAATAGTTGGTTTTAGCTCCCTTCTATCTCCCTAGGAGAAGCATTATCAGGGTTGACAGCATATGCTTATATACAATGCAAGATAGACAGAACCAATGGTTGTGTATAGCAGTGGCAATTCCTCCTTCTCGGGGTTCCTTGGTTCTCTCGAAGCTTGGTTGTTTTCTTGCAGAAGTTTTATTACCCAAACTAAGTAACATCATCTGTGCTCTGATAAACCTGTGAAATGTCTGCAAGAAAATAACCAAGCTCAGAGAGCACCAAGCCCCCCCCCCCATTTCAATCCTGAGCTACAAATACTTTTTCCCTTTAATTCCTCCTTTTCTTTCTAATCTGTCTTGGCCAGAAAGAAAAGGTATAAATGAGTTGTACAGTGAATGGGAGCCATATTAGCTATAATAGTGGGCTCATCTGCTTTTGTTAACCAGGAGACAAATACCATTCCTTGTTAGAAGATGGAAAAGAATCAAGAGTGGAGGGAAGGAGAATGGTTGAAGCAGGCAGTGGAATGTATAACAAAGCTAGGAAGGAGGAGGAGGCATGCTAATTCTGTTGTTGGAGCCCTAAAACGGGCAGAAAGTGATAGCTGTTGAGAATGATCAATAGGGGATCTCTTGAGGCCAGAATGGGATTTTTCCAGAGGTGGGTTCCTGCCGGTTCGGACCGGTTTGTTAGAACCAGTAGTGGGAATTTCCACCTGCTTGCCAAACCAGCAGCGACGGCCAGCTGGACACCCCCCCGAATTGGTCATCCAGCTGAAAATTGGCCGAAAAACAACCCTCTGCACATGTGCAAGACCTTCTGTGCATGTGCAGAGGGTTTTCACCTGGAAGTGACGAGCGTGCGCGCATGCATACTTCTGGAACAACTTCAAATTGGTAGGGGAGGTAAGTAGAACCCACCCCTGGACTTTTCATCTTGTACCTTTGGCTGCCTTTCCTTCTCCTCCAGGGTTCCTCCCTTGGGCAATTCTCCATTGACTTTTCTCCTTGGCTGACATGCCTCCATCCATTCACCCTGGGCAATGGGGCACGTCCGCTCTGTCCCATGCGCTTCAGCACAGCCCATTTAAAGACGGAGGTTTCATTCTGGGTTTTTCGCCACCCGGAACAGTTAGCCACCAATCAATTGGCTAGCTGCCAATACAAGCAGCCATAAGCCACGGTGGTGTGGTGGCTTTTGGGGGAAGGGCTCCAATGGCTTTAGGAAAGCAAAACGCTTGTTAGGAGAAGGAATGGGAGGGGGGAGGGAGTGGAAACTCCTGATAAAGAACAGTAAGGGAAGAGCCAGGGGGAGGGAAGGAGAGAAAAAGGAGAGGAAGGAAGGACCACAAACCCTGTGACTAGACGCAGTTCAGAGGATGCTTTGAAACAGCACAGCAATCCAGGGCTGGAAGGGATCTCAGAGGTCATCTAGTCCAACCCCCTGCTCCAGCAGGAGACCTTATATACATCAATACACACACACACACACACCAATGGGTGTTAGGGATGTCTTACCTCCACAGTATTTGTTTCCAGAGAGTAAGTCATCTGTGTACCAAGTTTCGTTGAAATTGCTCAAGGTGTTCCAGAGTTATGCTGTAACACACACACACACACACACACACACACACACACACACACACTTTTATATAGATATATAGATTATTTTAGAGAAATGTATAATGGATTCACTGCAGTGGAGAATTACTATCCAAACAGATATGTCCTGTCACTTAAACACTTGCCTTGTTCATTTATATATCTATATCTTCATGGAAGTTGAATTTTGGGAGTTGAAGTTCACAAGTCTTAACATTGTCAAAGTTGGACACCCCGGTCTAGATTCTAGATCCCTTCCTATTGTATTTTTCATAGACTATCCCAGTGTCTGATCAAATATTCCAGATGGGGAAAAAGCCATCCAATCACTACTTTGAAAGGATGTTTGAAAGAATTACCACCCATATAGCAGCACATTGTAAGTTTTAAAAATGGGAAAACCTTGACTTCAATTTTCATGTTAATTGTCCCATGATGATTCTATTAATATGATAAATTGCCATTGGAACCAATTGAATGTAACTGAGATAATGCATCAGATTTCTTATTCTTAAATCTCATGTTATCTATCAAAAGAAACAGAAGGTACATTCAGAAGATGAATACTGAGAAAAAGTGTTATCTCTTTAAGGTATTCTAAATGCTGATGATCTTAGTCTGCATCTTAATAAATCTGTAAACACAAAGAAAAATCAGCAGAAAAATTACTGGATGCACAAGACAATGTAGAGATAAATTTTAATTTATTACACTGTACTGGTTAAATAGAGAAGAAAATATAAAACTACTAAGTATCAGCTTTTTTTAAAAAAAAGAGAAAACTTGTTATCAGAAACAGTATTCTCAGTGTGAGGGCATTACTATTGACATATGTATTAGCAGTGAGAAAAATATACTTTGACACCATTTACCTTTAAATTGAGAACATGTCAAAAATGATATTTTTTTCATTCACAAATTCGATTCTCACCACATTCAACATGATATCCAGAAAAGTTAGATTTTATTCCCAATTTCTATAATAATGATTTGTCTCCAAGAGACTAACAATGTTCAAAGACTATTTCAGTTTACTTATATTCTCACTTCCCAAAACTTCTTGCAGAATGCTTAAGAGGGAGAGGGAGGGAGGGAGGAAGGGAGGGAGAGAGGGAGGGAGGGGAAGAAAAATTATTCAAATATGTGGTTCTCCACCAAAAATTCTGTAGACACTTTACCAGCTACTTGTCCAAACACTTGTCACTCACACTTATAAGTATAAAAGTTGTTTATTCTATAGAGATATCTATAGACATTTCAGATAATTTTCTTTTGACTGTATTTTCAAATAATCTCATATATTTTTCAGAATTCCCCAAACTCTCCTTTAGTTCTTTGCTCACTGAATTTTGCAATCCAATTACCTGTTCAAAAATCCTAAATAATGTATATATTGGGGAAAAATCAACACATAAATTATAAGACTGAGTAGAAAGTCTCATTAAGCAAGAATATGAAAGGCTAGAGCTGATTGGATGACAATTAATCTATACAAACTAACAAGAAGGGCTTTCTACAGATAAAAGATGTTATAACTGTGAACCACAATTTTTTAAATTGATAAATTTTGTTTCTTCACTATCCTAGACACTCTTAGTTCATCCTCATTTTATACACTCTTATTGATGGGAGAAAAGATAATTGAATCTTTTCTAGTATGTTACACTGAAAAATGTAAAGAAATTATGTCCAAATAGCTTGACTTAATACACTGATAAACATTTTTTTATCCTCTTTGTAGTCCATTATTTTCCAGAAATTCCAGGCAGCTTGTATGGAATCTTAATGTTATCATTATTTTGGATTTTTCATGTTGGCAGTTTAAGAAAGTTGACTAATTATTAATTAATCAGTGGTGACTACATCAATGGATTTTTCCTAACCTGGTCCTACCAGTTTTCCAAAGTTTACACCCATTGCCATTATAATGGAATCCATTCACCTTGCTGCTGGTCATCTTCTTTTCCCTTTTCTTCCACCTGCATTGAGTTTTCCCCAGGAATTTAGGATACCATCATGTATCAACATAATATATGTATGGATCCAATGGATGTCAACCATTCTGGGTGGTTTATCTTCTTCTCCTCTTCCATGATAGCCCAGCCATTTGCATTCCAGCCAATTCTATCTAGACTTGAAGCTTCTTGCCAAGGCAGATGTATTTACAAGAAATGATTTGAGCTTTGATTATGCTCCCTTAACTATGCGTATCTCACAAGGCTATAAAATAATTCATTTCTGGTCAGTACAAAACAGCTTACAGAAACCCTTTTGTCAGACATATCTTTGTAGTTCGGTTATTCTTTTATACTATGCCTCATAACATCATGAAAATCTGTTTTATATGTACCCTTTCTGAATTTATTTCTCAGTTGAGATAATGTTTGCAAAGGCTCCCTCGTCTTAAGAGCCACTGCCCATTGTGAATGGTTGTTTCCTGCTCAGAAAGCAAAGTTGGAAAGAGGATAGGAATTGTACATTCCCTATTTATTAAAAAGACTGTCTTCAAGTTTCCCCCCCCTAGAGCAGTGATGGCAAACCTTTTAGGCACCAAGTGCCAAAAAGGGAGTACGCGAGCAGGCAGCACCAAGTCTGGGCCACGACCAGGGGCATGCGCATACCGAAAAATTTAATTCTGGTTTTTGGCGTGCTAATGCACGCTGGCCGGCAAGTCTTCCTGTTATTGCTGCGTATGCACAGATCAGCTGGCTGGCACGCATGCTCATATTGAAAAATAGAAGACCAGCTCTTCCGGTTTCTGGCATGCAACAAAGGCCAGCTCATCATCACATATGCATGCGTGCCAGAAACCTGGAAGAGGAACAGCCGATGCTGCATATGCCAGGCGACATGGCTCCACGTGCCACTTTGGACATGCGTGCCATAGGTTCGCCATCATGCCCCTAGAGTGTGACTTTGGAGCACAGTTTGTAGACAAATATAAGGTAGCAAATTTTCAGTGAGTGAGCAAACACATTACATGCATGCCAGAGAACCAGCAGATATTTGGCAAGGGAGATTATGTTTTCTAACACAATCTTTTTCTTCTATGCAAGCCAGATATGGAGGTACCAGATTGAGGCTGGAAAGGTCTGAATGACTTGTAGATGGCACAAAAGGTAACCCTTCTGGAACCCAGTTGACTTGAACAAAAGCATAAAAAGAAATACAAACTTTCCCACAGAAGATGAATAGACAGGATTTTGCAATAACAACAGATTAAAAAAAACAAAAACCTTGCAGTATGCCAAGGCAAGACATCTAATTTAAAAAGTGGTTAAGAATATTTTATCTGTGAGAAAAAAGGTAATAAAAACTAATTTTGTACAAGGCAAACAGGCAGAGACAATCTGAATGCATTTTTTAGTAAGTCCTACAGTGGTGGCTACTTCTCTGGATTCTTGCTACAGACAATAGCTTTGGACCCTTTTGCTTGGTCTACATAGCCCTACATACAGTATATTGTAAACTAACACAAGCCCCACAATCCTTTTCCAAATAGAAATACCCCTAAATCAAGGAACCTAAAGTGAATCTTGCATCTAGCCTTGAAACTTCTCTTGGACAAATCTGTGCCCATTGGATATATGTACAACTAAAGAACATAATATATAATTTACGCTAAATTTTTGCTATTCCATCTGCTAGTGCACGATCATTACAGAAATCTTGAATGTGTGGAGTTTATTTTGGATCGATCAAGCTACTTTATCTCCCTCAATTTCTGTTTATTTTATGCATCTGTGACATACAGTAAATGTGAGGGAGATGGGTGGTTTCTAAATTTGATAAATTAAATAAACTATAAAGATTAATCCTACATTAATTATTGCTAATTATCCAATTATTGGGAAAAGACTACAAAGAATGCTAAAGTTTCTCATTTCTTGTGAGATTCTTTATTATAAAAATGAGAGACTGAGTAGGAATTTTAAACCAATTCTCAGTTTAACTTTCTAAATAAAGAAGTATATTTCTAATGTCTAGTTTGTTCTATGAATGTTTATTTCATGAATAGAATGTTTCACATATTACACTAAATCATTATTTTCTTAATCATGTTAATTGAATAGAATTATGGAATTGGAAGTGATCTTCAAAATCTTCTAGCCCAACCACTCGCTCAGGTCAGATTCCACCAGAGGTGGGTTTCTACCTGTTCTATCCGGTTCTATAGAGTAAGTAGTAATTCTGTGATGACGTCATGGAGCTGGTTCCTTCAGTGGCTCCGTGGGCGCTGCCATTTTGGATTTTGGAGTTATTTTTTGCTTGCCACATGCGCTCACACTCGCGCTTGACGCACGACCGTGAGCGAACCGGTAATAAGAAGATTCAGAACCCACCTCTGGATTCCACTAGAGTAGGGGTCACAAACCTCTGGTCCAGAAACCAGGCCATGGGAATAAGCAAGCCCCATCTGCGCGGGTGCACCATGCAGGTAGCATGTGAAACCACGCACCCTCTGGTCCGTGGCAAAACCTCTCTCCATGGAACCAGTCCCTGAGTGGAGGCTGCTGCACTACAGCATTTCTGATTTAGTCTCTATTCAAAATCTTCAGCCTTACCTTTGCCTTGCCTTTCTTATACCATCACTTAGAGAGCCGGTCCCATTTCCCCTACATATTCCAGCACAATGTTCTATTGCTTTCAGGATTGATTTACAAGGTGATCTATGGCAATTTAGTATGAAGAGCAAGATTTCATTTCAGAGGTCTACCCTCTTTCTATTCCCTCCAAGGAGATGAAAGTTCAGGAACTCTGTCGAAAGGAGGTTGATTACTACGAACAACTTCAAAATTAGAGATGCCTTGCCTACACCCTTAATGGCTTTCTTGGTGACATCTGGTCCCTTTCATTATGTCCAGAAAGCTGGCTAAGCAGCCACTTGAGCATGTTTAGTTTCCCAGTTTCGTCCGACAGTGAGCTGCTGCTTTTAGCATTGTTGTTGCAGAGACGTCTTCAGAAAGATGATGAGGCAAAGATTGGCTGTAGTTATGCTGACTAACCAATTTAAAGAATCCCAACAGGGCAACAAGAAGATTCTGCAGATTATTACTTGACAGAGGACAAAGGTCAGCTTTTATTTGCTTGCTACATTCGATAAACATTTCAGTTAACAGGCACTGAAATAAACATGAACACATAAAACATTTACTTTCAGCCAGGGGATCACTGGTAAAAGGAACTCAATGTCAACTGCTTTTAGGAGGTCAAACATTTTGGCAGTATTAGCAGAATAAACCAACATTAATATTTCTGGAGATTAGTACTTCAGGAGTGAAGCAGAATGATGGCCTCCTTAATGCATCCTGGATGCACATTTCCAAGTGACCTAATCAAGTGTTTGCTGAAAACATACATAATTACTCGTTATGAGATAGAAATAAGGGTAATTCATACCTGTGAGGAAATACGGTCAGATGCATTTTTGAATATTGTGTCCAGTTCTAGGTGCTACAGTTTTAGAAAACCTCAGACAACATTCAGAGGAGAGCAGGTAAGGGTGATTGGGGACTGAAAACTAAGCCCCGGAAAAACAGACTGAGGTCCTTGTGTAAGTTAAGTATTGAGGAGAAAATATTTATTACCTGTATGGCTTCAATCACAGAGAAGTCAAAATATTTCCTCGTGTTTTCCTCAGAGTGAAAGACCAAGTTTATGATTCTTCAATTATAGCAAGGCAGGGTCTGGAAGAATTATAGGAGCAGGAGAGTTTATACCATTTCTGAAAAATGGTTGTCCAGTTTCTTCTTGAAAGACTCCAGTGATGGGGCACCCATAACTTCTGAAGGTAAGCCATTCCATTGGTTGATTGCCTTTATTGTTGAATAAAGGTTATTATTATTATCATTATTCTCACTGTTAGGAAATTTCTCCTTAGCTCTATGTTGCTTCTCTCCTTGATCTTATTGTTTTCTTGTATCCCACATTATATCTTCATTTTATATCCCATGGGTGTAATCATTAGGCGTGCATGAAATTGTTTGGATTCACCTAAACAAGATGCTTTCTCTTGGGGAGTGCAATGTAGTACCCCTCCTTGAAGCAAAGAGGCCATATTGTTTGTTCCAGCTAAGGCTCTTTTGTGTCCTAGCTGTCTTGATATCACACTTCTAATAGCAGAAGAGGATTTGGGCATTAAAAGTGCTGGAGGAGAGAGATGGAACAGGAAAGTGAAGCAACATTGCTACTTTGCCATGCTCTCAGAACCGAAGGAGCCATGATGCGACCTGAAGCAACTTCAAGGGAATATTTTGTGCCAGCAAATCAAACAGGATTGATTTATGTGTGTCTACTGAAGTGTTTGAACGATAACTCACTCTGTTCTGGATATGTAAGCAAACTATGTGCTTCAAGGTATATGGATGAATTGCTGTTTCTATTTTTACTTATTTATTTATCAAACCTAGAGACCACGCATCTCATCTCCCTTCCTTCTCAAGAATTAAATAAGGGATAATTGTACTCTGTGTGTGTGTGTGTTTCAGGCTGGAATTTTCTCAGTTTGGATGGTTTCTTTCTGTCTTCTTTGCTTCCCATGAAAACGATCTACAAGGAGCAGAGCTTCCCTTCATTACTCTTCTTCTTCTTCCTTCAGCAGGTCTTCTATAGAACTCCCACACACCTTCATTTCCAGAGTCTTACATTATGCACTGTTGGAAACAATGTGTCTTCAACAATCAATGGTATCTCCAATCCATTTTGGTTTAACCACTCTTCCTTGTTCTCTTTTCCAGAAGACCTTCTTATGGTGCAATTTGCTGTCTCTTCTGTTCCCAGGGTTTGCTGCCAGCTAAAGCGAACAACAGGTCCATCAAGGTGAAAGGATAAACTATGGATGGCTGCACGATCTCACATATATTTTTGAATTTCTGCATATCATAGCAATAAAGTTTCCCAAAGGTTTTTTCCCCCTGGAATTTTGAAACTTCCCACTTTGATGTTGCGTTGACTCTATTCTCCAATCTATTTTCTTTTCTAAGAGTTATGATGTCATCAATTGCCAATCCAGGAATGGGTTCTACTTACCTTTCCTACTGGTTCAGAGTCATGCCGGAAGTGTGCATGCATGTGCTCTCGTCACTTCCGGGTGAAAACCCTCTGTGCATGCGCAGAAGGGTTTGCGCATGTGCAGAGGGTTGTTTTTCAGCCGATCTTTGGCCGGAAGACGGGTTTCGGGGCATGTCCAGCCGGCTGTCACTGCCGGTTCGGTGAGCAGGTGGAAATTCCTGCTATCAGTTCTAGCGAACCGGTTTGAACCAGCAGGAACCCACCTCTGTGCCAATCAGTATGAGAACAAATGTGTCTATTAAATGGGCTGATTAGTAAGGGATACAGATGAGGCAGTTCTTTGTAATGTTTAATCAGGTTATTGGCAGAAAATATTTTTGATCTATTGAACGTTGTACAATCATAGGAATTTACACACACACACACACACACATACACACACTCTGCAAGACATGCACACTAATCTCTGGTGCTCTATCAATTTCTTCTGGAAATCTAGCCCATAAATTGGAAGGTATTAAGTTGTTTGTTCCTGCTCAACTCTTACCATCAATCAGATGTGGCTAGCATTGAATAAAAAGAACAAAATGTAGATGTGATTCATAGGAGAAATACTGTATATGGTAAAGTGTAAAAGGGCTCATGGAAAACATTAAACTCTTCTCTAACAGATTCTTTGTGCAGTTTTTAAAACTTTAAAAGTTAATTCTGTGTCTCTAGTGTCCCATGTGACCTGTATTCTGAACAAAATGGAGCATTTGGGCATGAAACGTTTGGTTCCCAAAATATTTCATTTAGAGTCAATCTATAGCAAGTATAATCACAGGAGGTTATGTGAGTCTTAGCTCTGTGAAACATTTTTGGAAGCATTTAAGACTAATTATTTATTTCATTATATTATTTGTTTACACACACACACACACACACACACAGAGAGCAATAAAAAACATGTCATAACTAAAGATAATAGCAAAGAACAGAAATATATACAAGTTACAGAATACTTGGCAAATGCAGGAACAGGCATCTGAACTAATCATTACAATCTAGATTGACAGAAGGTAAGAGAAAAGGAACAGTAATGAATCTAAGGAGACAATGAAAAGGTAATTATGCTAGGCCAAATAAATAAATGTGCTTTTGTACTATTGGAACATAATTTGTTCCATGTACTTAACATATTACTTGACTTATATACCAACATTTAGATATAGTCAGAATGATCCATTGCCTGATCCCAGGGAAAGAAATCTCACTTAAAATAGTTTGATGTTGCCTGCAATTGTACTGGTGATATATTATAAACATTAAAAAAAATATCAAAGCTAAGACAGCTGAACTTTCAGTTAATTATCCAGTTGGGTTAGCAAACAGATCAAGTCACCCAATTTGTGATATTTATTCTGAAAGCATATATTATAAAATGACTAAGTCCTATGTTGCATGCCAGCTATAATCAATCCTGGATTTAGGGATTCTTTTTTTGGAATAGGGTTATTTTAAGTATATGCAACTCCAGCAGAGCTAGGAATACCCACACTTGGATTGAACTACTGACTGGTTGAGGATTTTTGTAGGTGGAGTAATAAATATACAAGTCACTGGGCTGCAGTTATGAAGTCCAGTCAGTTTTGTGAGAACGTTGTTGATATCAGGGCTATAAAAAGGACAGAGCAGTTTTATTCTAAGAATGCAAGCTATTGTCTACATAGCAACCTATTGTAATTCTAAATATTTCAATATATTGCAAATTGCAAATACATATGTATATTGCAATAGCAACAGACCTGACCTCCTACCCACACACATTTTGCTCCCTTCTTTTCTCTTGTGATTAATTGATTTTTAACTGAATTTTAAATGTATGGTTCTTATTTATTGTTTTACTGTTTTATTTAGTATATTAATTACAAGACTGTAAGCCACCTAGAGTCACCTTGGCAAAGTGGGCAGCATAGTTTAATAACTATGACTATCACATTGCACGATATTCTACACATTGCACGATATTCTAAATATGCCTAAATATGTTTTAGCTGTGCTTGAATGTGCTTATTATATCCAGAAGAAGAAATATATCTGAGTGTTAAACATTGATAGAGGTGAACAACAACTGTAATACCCAAATATGCTTTTTCCAAGAGGCAACTGGATTTTCTGGTTTTTCTTTGAAGATGTTTCACTTCTCATCCAAGAAGCTTCTTCAGGTCTGAAGAATGGGGAATGGGAATGGAAGGATGGAGTCAGAGCTGAAGAAGCTGCTTGGATGAGAAGTGAAAC
>JANHFT010002171.1:27121-44366 GCA_032467955.1 Pseudoxenodon macrops | reverse complement strand
GTATGTGCCTACCACGTGTATGTATGTATATAGAAGTCTTGTATATAAACCACTGTTTGTAAGACAAACCTCTGTGTCCTGTATTTTGCTTCTGGGTTGTCTCAAAATAGTAGTCATGCTGCAAACACTCTTGACTGTTTGTTTGTTTATTTGTTTATTTGTTTATTTATTTATTTGTTTGTTTGTTTGTTTGTTTATTTATCAGTTCGAGGCATCAGTATACCTAATGCTCTTCCTGCTATTATTCTTCACAACAGCCACCTTTCATGCACCTAGAACTCCCAATTTCCTGGTTCCTAAGCCCGAAACACTGAACTATCTCAAAGTGGCCAAGTGGTAATCATTTTTTTCTGAGTCCCATCGCAGGCAGCTACAGTTGCCTGGATGCTGTGTGGATGTTGCATTCTCAAACAGTCGGGAACTCTGATGTTTTTACAGTGAGGCAAATAGTGTGAGTTGCATGAACCTTTCCGACTCTAAAAACACCCTAGAAGGAGAGTAGAAGGAGGTTGGCAGAATGTGAAAAAGCCTCTTACTTGATCTCCTTGGCACCACTCACAGCTTTGCATAATTCACCATTCCCAATGCTGCTATGGGATTGCATCTCGATGAAGCTGCTTATAAATAAACTTTTGCCATGCAGCAGCTTTCTCCAACCTGTTGCCCTTGAGATATGTTGGACTACAATTCTCACAGTTGCCAGTCAACATTTTTTTTTCGTGTGGATACGCTGCCTTGAGATTCTGGGATGTTTATCTGGGAATAAACATCCAGCTCACCTAGAGAGCTGCCGCATTCAAGAAGTACGCTAAGGGGGGGTTTAAAGGTAAATTAAAACAAACAAAAAAACACCAAAATGCCAAGTTTGGGCTTTGAAACTAGAGCAATGAAGTAAAAAGTAACGGTTCTTTAAGGGTAATTTCTTCTTTGAATGCCAGTTTTTTTTTTTAAAGGAAACCACACAAATCCATCAAAGTTTTTGACAAAGGCAATTCTTGTCTGATGATGGTTGCAAATAATGTGTCCCAGAAGACAGACAAATGTAAGGTATCATTTCAAAGCCTGGCTGCCTTTGCTGACAATAGAGAATCGCAAGTTTCATCTTTGAAAGGCTCCATATGGAATGCTAAAGACAGTCCATTTCTGGGGGGGGGGGAAAGAAAGAAAAAGAAATATTGAACCAGATGGTAGATTAAAGGGCTGATGATTACAAGAAAGAAAGGGGGGGAAAAACAAAGCAAACTTTGCTGAGAAAGACAAAAGTACCTAAGATCAAGTGTTTATGTCATTATTTCTACAGATTATGAGGATCTTAGTCCGAACAGTTTGCAGTTGTTGTTGTTTGAAAGTAAAGCCTTTAAAGTGCCCATATGTATTTTTCCCCCACTATTGGAAGAGATTTGGAAATGATAAAGCAGGCAACTGAAGAAATAATTGCTTCTAGAGTAGACTCTACCAAAGAGCCTAACCGTACATTTATAAATCAGAATGTATTTGTCTCACCTTTCAAATAGGCCCACTAAAATACACATATTTCACCAAAAGCAATTCTAAGCATATTTTGATATAAGCTTTGGTGTAAGCTTTGTTTAAACGGCTGTGAAGCTGACTCCAAAATAAAGATATTTTAGATGAAGTTTTGTTGTGTTCAGTGCAGCGAATCTATATAAAATACACAAAACAATTTGCTTCCCTTTATTGCAAGAAGACATTGTTCTAGTACCTTTTCACTAGGGAAATCTTTTTTGATATAAAATATGCAGTGCCCTCAACACCACCACTCAAAAGGAGCAAATGTTCAATTAAGGAACCACTTACATTTTTCTACTTGCAATGCAAAAATGTAAATAGGAAAAGACACAGGAACACAATTTTGGTCTAGTATGTTTGTTTGTTTGTCAACAAGTACAACGAAACAAGTATCAGTATAGACATAGACATGGACACATGAAAAAATGGCACAAATAAATGGATATAAATAAGCAAAACATAGCCATAAACACATAAAAGGAATACATATAAATGGGGACAGTAGGACAGGGATGATAGGCACGCTGGTGCGCTTATGCACGCCTCCTTAGGGAGTTCTTAAGAAATGTGTAAGGTCCATGGTAGACAGGTAAAAGGTATGGGGGTTAGAGAAATGAACAACAGGATCAGGTAGCGTGTTTCAGACATTTACAACTCTATTGCTGAAGTCATATTTTCTGCAATCAAGATTAGAGGGGATTACATTTAGTTTGTATCTATTGATAGCCCTAGTGTTATCACAGTTGAAGTTAAAGTAGTTGTTAACAGGTAGGACATTATGGTAGATGATCTTGTGTATATTTCTTTCTTAAGCTCTGCTTGATGAGAAGAATAGTCGTGCACGGAGCTTGAAAAATGTGAGAAAGATCAATTACAGGTGTTGCACATCAGTTATGCAAATTAATGTAATTGTGGTTATTGCGTCTGTAGGCAGTACTTATAGACATCCCTTTGTTGTAAGGCCAGTTAGGGGAACAGGTATAGGTAGTCCTTGACTCATCACCACAATTGAGTCCAAAATTTATGTGGCTAAGCAAGAAAATTGTTAAGTGAATGTTGTCTTGCCACATCCGTTGTTAAGCAAATCACTGCAGCTGTTAACATGGCTGTTAAGTGAATCTGGCTTTCCCAATGACTGTGTTTGTCAGAAGGTCACCAAAGGTGATGACATGACCCCAGGATATTGCAACCGTCATAAATATGAGTCAGTTGCCAAGCACCTGGATCTTGATCACATGGCCATGGGGGTGCTGCAATAGTCACAACTGTGAAAAACCTTCATAAGTCACTTTTCCAGTGCCACTGTAACTTCATACCATCACTAAATGAACTGGTGTGAGTTGAGGACTGCAAGGATTCCAGGAATTGCTATTTCAGTGTTATAAAGTATAGTCATTAAATCTTGAACACCTGCCAAAATATCCCTCTTGTCTCCTTATACAAAAAAGAATCAAAATTGAGGGGCTTTGTGAGTTTCTTATTATGTTTTCCAGTTTCATGGGACTGAGCTGTCATTTTTCCTAAATGACTCATCCAGTCCTTCGTTAAGATTATTTCCACGTTCCTTCTCAATGTTTCGTGAAGAGATTGAATACAGAGTTGGGTTTCAGCAGGTTTTGACAAGTTCTGGAGAACCAGTAGCGGAAATTTACTGGTTCAGAGAACCGGTTAATACCACCTCTGACTGGCCCCGCCCCATCTATTCTCTGCCTCCCGAGTCCCAGCTGATTGAGAGGAAATGGGGATTTTGCAGTAACCTTCACCTGGAGTGGAGTGGGAATGAAGTTTTTATACTATCCTTCCCCTGCTATGCCCACCAAGCCACGTCACACCCACAAAGCCACGCCCACAGAACCGGTAGAAAATAAAATTGAAACCTACCACTGATTGAATATGCAATCGGCTCCCAAAAACCACTACTCTAACAAAAGGACCATATTTCTTAAATGCTATTTCTGAGACTGGATGGACCGAAAGAAGAGGAAGGAGGAAATCCTTGTCTTTTAGAGTTCTCACAAACACTCTTCCCTATTTTTGTGTTTTTTCTCTTTGAATCGAATAATACAAGGAGTGACTGCATAAGAACTACCTGCTGGTGATTCAAGTCAGAGGAAGCAGCAAAGAGAGGAGCAAGCAGCAAATCAACTTTAAGCCATCTTGACTGCTCTGCAACTGTTGGCATACTACATTAACTAACGTCTCTGGCTCATCCATAAAGATGTAGTTATCTCCAAACACAAGGCTAGAGAGTGGGTACTACTCTAGTAATCCCATTATGAAGCCAAGGTGCGAGGGGATGATCCTTTTTTTTTTGCAGAGCTCATTTCCAGCAGTCAAGCTCTTTTAGGCCTTTCCAGGATTGCATGGCAGCTGGCAAAGGATGTGGGGAATTTCATTATTCATATACCTCTCACACTGATGAGCTGAGAAATATTAATTTCAATCAAAGCCCAACATGAATGAGAGTAAGCTGAAGCAGCCTTCTTTGAAAGGAATCTTACTATGATCTTTCTCATGGTTCCTCTTGGGGCCAAACTATATTTTTTACGATCCCTACTAAAATCCCATTAATGCCCTAATTTATCCAGAGATCCACATGCATGCTGTTCATAGCTTGCATCTATTATATATATATATACTGTATAATACATATCTTTAATCCTTCCATTGACATGAATGAGAAATCTCTTGTCAGTGAGAGAAAGGTGGGGGGAATTGTCACAAGCAGCTAAGGCTGTGTGTGTGTGTATATATATATATTTACCATCATCAGGTATTTTCAATCTGCTGTTCTAAGTTAGCTTCTCTATAATGTGTATATATATATAATTGGGTCTCGACTGTTGTGGAATGGACATCAAAGAAAACAATGCAACGATTTATGGAACACAATAGTGACTATAATGTGACTTCACTGGAGATCACTAAGAACAGAATATTCTTTATTGGCCAAGTGTGTTTGGGAATATGAAGAATTTGTCTCTGGTGCATAAGCTCTCAGTGTACATACAAGCAACAAAGCGATAAATTATAAATCATAAGATACAACCAACGAAGTGATAGTGATACTGTAAGAATAGGAGTAGGCAACAGGAAAGAAGCGAAAGATAATAGAAATTCAGTCCTAATACATGGTTAGATATCCTTAAGCATAAGACAATGCTGTGGGAATTAGGTGTTTAGCAGAATGTAATGTAGTTGATATGTCCACATATAGATATACCATAGTGAATTCTTTTGTGTGAAGTTTATGCATAGAATGGTACATTGCACAGAATGCTTTGGGTGTTAGGATAAAGAGAAGCAACAGAAGCACACTTCTCAGAAAGAGATAAGGAGATTTTACAGATTTTTTTTTTGTTAAGGGCTTCTACCGCCACAACACTTTCTGCTATGTGTTGTCAAAGAGATATGGTAGCAGCCCTTGAGAACAACAATAGCCGTGGGCAATAGGATTTCAGTTAGGAATACTCTCTGTGGTCTGCATCTATATTCTTCACAAGAGGGAGAAAAGGTTTAATGGGTGTTTACGAAATCTTCCAGAGTTAGCATGGCATCAGCTGAGCTAAGATTTTAAGCTTCTCAAAGATCAGACAAGAGAGTGTAATGGAATTAATATGAATCAAATTCTCAGCAAATAAAGTAAAGCTTTCCCCTTCCTTCTTTCCTTCTTTCCTTCTTTCCTTCTTTCCTTCTTTCCTTCTTTCTTTCCTTCCTTCCTTCGCAGAGGAATTGAATACCAGCCTTGGGGATATTTTTTTATCCTGAAGGAGAATGGGAAATCCAAAAAACGAAGAAAGAAACAGGGATTTGTGCATTCTTTCTCTTAAATAACCTACCCAGCTTTTTCTTAGCGGAAAGTAGGACAATTGGCAAGAATGCAATAAAATAGATTTTAAAAGTATAACATGATATTCTAAAATAATAATAATAATAAAGCAGTGAGATGCAAAGTTTTTAAAAGGATTGAAGCCACCACAGATGGTAGTAGGGATGGTGGTGTATGCCTCTGTGCGCTTGTCAAAAAAGGCAATAGGGTAGCCATGACAACACACTTGAAGCTGTAAAAGCATAGAGCAGAGGTGTCAAACTTGCATCATCAGGGCGGCGTCATGTGACGTGTCGTGACTTTTCCTCCCTTTGCTAAACCAGAGTGTGACACATCCGGCCTGCGAGTTTGGCAGTCCTGGCGTAGGGCTCTGTTTGCTCAGTCACTATTGCCATCTTTTGGCCCAACTCTAGACACTTCTGAATACCTCCATTAAGACAGATTAACCACATATTTTCTATGAAGTTGCAAGAATTTGGAACCAATTCATGACCTTTATGTATTCTTAGAAAGGAAAGTTCTAATGTCCTGTGACAAACTGTACTTTTCTCAGAGGTAATTAAGGACCACTAAGGGAAGAAACTCTCTCCTTGATCTTAAATGAGTATATTTCTAGAGATGGAGAAGGCCTTTACAAAACCACTTTGCGTATTAGAAGTTAATTAAGGAATGTGGAAAAACCAGGATTGGAGAAACTATTAAAAAAAACCTTTTATTTTTAATTACATTTTATTAAATGTACATTTATTTATAATTACAAAGATATAGTACTGGTTCTTCTAATTACTCAGTAACAGTTGGGGACCTACTGTATATTTTAATACTTTATTAATGAAGATAAACAAATACAATGTTTAGCATAAATAATGACAATATATTCCTTATGCCTCTTGTAAGTTTGAATGATGTTAATGAACATTATTTTATATTGAGGTTAAATGTTATGTTCCACATTTCTTCCTGCATTGCTATTGTTAGTGTGTGCTATCTGTAGAACTTGAGGAGCAGGTTTTTATATTTCTTAATTTTACTGACTGATTTAGAATACATATTTTATTCGGTATATTTAACACATTTATCTTTTCTTGACTTTTTTAGCAGTTAATTCAGATCATCAAAGAAGGTTCATTACAAGATCCATTCTGTAGGAACAATGGCTAATGATGACAGTCTTCATTGCAGTGTTTCTGATCATAATTGTTTTTAACAAGGGATGGCATAGAGGAAGCTTGAAATGCCCAGAGTTAGGTTAAACAATGGTGAGTTAGGTCAAGTAATATTGATAAAAAATGTAAGCAGATTATAAATTGTCTATAGAGTATTAAGAATCTAATAAATCTATGCATCTAAAAATTCTAGTGGTACAGCCTTCTGTATTTCTTCCCAAGGAATCTTTCTTTGAATTCTGTGATGGAAAAAAAAAGACAGAAACATGTTAAATTATTATTTTTCAGAATAGTTTGTCCTTTCTAATATCGAAGGCTTGGATGCAACCCTAGTCATAGTTGTATCAGACCCATCACTCACTGAAGTTCTATTGATATTGATCCCATATTTTTTGTTGATGAAATATTTGCATGGTTTTTGTTTTGAAGGTCATTTAATTGAAGTGTGTTGTGGATAGATTTAAGTAGATTAATTTTCTGGGGTAGAAAAATTGAGATTTCTTTCTTTCCTTGCCACATTCCTAGAGAAAGAAAACCCTTTCAATGGAATTTTCCCTAAATAATTTCCACTTTTAGGAGAGTGGTGGGTTAGAGACAATCATCAACTTTCTTAATATACAGGAGAAATATTTGCACAAAAGGCAAAATAAGAGACTGGGTGTCAACACAGTTGCTCCCATTCTAAGGTACAAAAAAAACATCCTTAGGAAAACTTTTAGTACTGTAATTGTTTGCTACATCAGCCACATCCACCAAATAGTTAATTTTGCAGTGTAGAACAGAAGAGGGATGGGTGGTGTTGACAAAAAAAGGGTTAAAGGGTTAAAACTAGAATAACTAAAAGCCATTCACTTTGGGATGGCTCAGGTTTATTATCCACAATATTATTTTACTTTGGAAAGTTCTGTTGTTAGATTGACATATAGATATAGATAATGTAAAATATTGCCTATTCTCTCTCTCTTTCTATCTCTCTCCCTCCTCCCTCCCTCTCTTCTCTCTCTCCTCTTCACTCTCTCCCACTGCCCAGTTTTTCCTACCATTTCTATTTTTTTGCTAATTGATTACTTCTTATATTTCCTCATGTTTAGTGCCACTAAAATATATTTTGATAGCTATAATGAGCAGACCATATACTTGCGATCCAGGATCCAGATTCAGAGTGTTCTGCCCTGCCCTCTAGAAAACTTCAGTGAAATCTCTCTTTATAACACTGGTCTACAAGGAGAAAGCCTCAGAAATGAAAGTAGTTTAATTTTGCCAGAATGGATCACTAATAAAGTAAAATTAAATCCTGTTTTCAAGATACAGCTTCATGTCAAAATTGCATCAAAATAATTCAAAATTATGAGGGGGATATGCAATTATGCTCCATAACTTTTCTGCAAAATGTGATATAGCAATGAGAATGGTGTCACACCAATCATTATAAGTTTATCTTTTTATTGATACCAATAACATTACTTTCCATTCATTTATTGGTTTGTCATGTAACATCTTCATGCTTTTTGCATGAAAAACGGACAAGCTCTAACATCAGATTAAATGACAAGATTCCATCTTTATTCGGTATCTAAAGTGTGCTTTTTGGCTTTTCTCTTGTGAATTGCAGTAGGATCATCCCTGGGGAGATTCCAGCAGTAATCGGCAAGCATTGGGGGGACAGGGACACTCCATTTCCCTTGGTATCTTTTCTCCATGTCTGCGATATCCTGGTGAAATCTCTCCCCATGCTCATCACTCACTGCCCCACAATTCAAAGGGAAATAGTATGTGAGTGTAAGAAGTGCATTTTCAGTGATATGCTTGCACCAAGTACTTTATAGGACCTAAGCAAATTTTCCACGTGCTTTTCATAGTCTGTTCTTGCTGTTCTCAAAGTAAAGATAAATTTACACATATCCATGTGGTACCATTTTCATTGTTCTACCGTAGTTTGTTGAGAATTTACGAGGCATCATGATCATTAAACACCTCCCTCCCTTCTAGGCAAATATACTTGCCTGTGTATAAATCTTTATTATGAAATATCTTGGAAACTTTAGCCAACCAGTACCTTTAGCACCTGTTTTCTAATTCACCTAATCAAAATATATAAAATTGACACATTTTATCTTGGAGGTCAATAATTTCCCAAAATTTGTAGACCAGTGTAATTTATACCCATGAAAGGATGCACAACTCTCAGAGAATAATTGTACTTGTGTTATAACTATTCTAGAAGGATTTTCTTTTAGCCATTGGTTTGTAGATGACATTTTCTTCCTTTGTAGACCTTAATTGGAGTCTACTGCATTGGATGAAAGCAGCCTTTTGTTATACATTGAAAGCAACGACAAATATGATTTCTATGTCTGCATAGTGTTCTGTTTACTCAATGTTAGCCTTCTTCTAGATTAGAGGGAAGGATAAAACACAAAGAGGAAACTGCCATAGAATCCCTAAAATTGATGAATAGCCCAACAAGATTGATCAGGAAAGTTATATAAAATAAAAGAATCTACTTTGTTGGGGTTTAAAATCATCAGTCAACAAAAATGAGGAACTATGTAGCTATGTTAAGAGGCAAATCAATATGCTGCCTTTTAGGTTAATCAAGATGGAAAGAAAGTGGGAATCAATGCTTCCCTAGCAACTGTCTATATGACTCCTTTTATAACCAATCTTACTTATATTGGGATGACTATAATTCTAGTCCTGGCAAGGAGATTATCATCATAAATGAGATCCGTCTTCTTAAAAATATAGATCAGTATGACTATGCTTTGAATTTTGAACTTAATATTTTAAATATAAATTAACTGTATAAAATATTGGAAAATGGCCATCTCTATTTGTATGTTATTTGCATGCTATTTTTTGGGGGGTTTATCACGGCAATGATATTCAGTAGTCGGGAATTGCACAGGAGCACACCGTTGTTTGCAACGACACATAAGGGAACAAAGCAATGTTCTCATAATAGAAATAATTAAAATCCACAGAGAGAAAGAGAAAGAGAGAGTATGCTCCTCCACATGACGCTGGTTTGTATTTTCAAGTAATCGTAAATCGTACAAATCGGGTTCCTTCTTGTCGTTGCTTCATTTAGGACTGTCCGTTGGGGAAAATCGTATTGTCTCCTGAAAAAAAAGAAATAATAATAACCAAGTCCTTCCAGATGTTATGAAGAAATCCAGAGATTTCATTTTGGACAAAGAAGCCATCTCTCGATTTCTTGATAGTGTTTGGCCACGAGAACTGTCTCAAAATTTAAAAATGAAAAAGCTCGACTCTGAAGTCTATCCTTTCTGTGCTCTGATCATCTTCTCCAAACGTCGCTGTGGCAAGATTCCGGTCCTGAAGAAGCCCTCTCACTTTCCATCCTCCTCTTTCACCAGATTTGTTTTAAATAGCTCACATGGCCTTTCAATTTTATGAGGTTTTGGCGAAAACTGTGAGTTTTTCATGCATGTATTTTTAATGGAGGAGTATAAAATTGAATATTTCTATAGATTCCATGAATTCTTTGGCATTCCATTGACTTGAAAGTATTTAGGCAGAAAAATATTGTTCCAATATAGAGAAAGATTTTTCCGAAACTGCAACAACATTGTCTGCTTATTTACATGGATTATTTATGAATTATTTTGGCTCATTTCTAAAGAAGAAGTCATGTTTCAGGAACATTCCACTGGACCTGATGGGAAATATCTTGCTAACCAAATGTAAACATCTCACATATACTGACACTCATTTATACTGTATGTCAATGTCTGTGGTTAATTTTGTTTCGTCTTCAATATGTCTTTCTAATTTGGAGAAGACAATTTCCTTATATAGGATCTGAATTTGAGATGAATTTGGAAAATTGCAGGTCTCTTCAATTGAATTAATTTTTGGTTCTCTTAAAAAATAAAGAGCTGCTTTCAATGTCCTCCATTTAATAACATTCTAGTAATAATTATATGATGAATATATATCATATATACAGAAATACAGAAATTAGAGGCTCCAGGCTGTATTAATATGACTAGATTATCAAGGAGGAAAAAATAAAAACAAGTAATAGCAAAATAAAATTATGTGTTGTATCCCTTACTACCACCACTCCCTTTCTTTGCTTTAACTTTTACAAAGTTTTTTTTTAATGTTTGGTGAAATTAAATCTAATTTATCTTGTTAGATCTTTTCCCGTAATCGCATTTGCAAATGAGAAACTACATTAAGTGAGTTACTTAGATGAAGAAAAGAGTCCCCAAAGAAATTTTCCTTGATGTATATAATTAAGTGCCTTGTTAAAGTCAACTCGAAAGATTCTTTCTTGTTAAGACAATATTTTCTGCTAATTTATTCTAATTAAGCAATATGTCATAAGGTCACTTGTTTAGCTGCTTGTCTCGCTTTTGAACTTTTTAAAAAGCTAAATATCAAGTGGAATAAATAAGATGTTATGAGAAGCCCAAGACCTATTCCCATCAAAGAACTTTCCCTTATTAGCATCCAAAGTTCTTTCAAGCTCATTCCAAGAACTAATTTTCCATTTGTTTGAGTTGGCTCTAAAATTCTTATCACCTCCAGATCTTATCGAAGAAATGGTAGCATTTCCTTTTCTAAACGTTTGACACATTTTTTGTTCATTTAAAAAAAAGAATCAATGCTATTTTTGAATAAAACGTTTGGAGAAAACATAAATCCCAGAAGGAAATGTGCAGTGGAAATAGAATAGAATAGAATAGAATTCTTTATTGGCCAAGTCTTATTGGACACACAAGGAATTTGTCTTTGGTGAATGTGCTCGTGTTCATGCTAAAATGTGCATTGGGCCCATTGTTCAGTCATTCCCAGTCAACCCACCTCTCATAGTAATTGTGGGGATAAAATGAAAGCATAACCCCCATGTATCTTTTTGAGTGCTCGGAGAAAAAGTAGTTTATCAATTAAATATACAAAAGTCTAAATAAATAATGTCCTTTATTTATTTATTTATTTTTAATGTTCCATGATTTGAAAATGTCATCCAGCTTGATAGAAGACCAGAATTTAGAAATAATAGCATGAAACCAGAGTATAGTACATGTCTACTGGGACTTTCTTTGAATTGTGTATGGTTTAATAAACTTAAAATATGTAGTTAAAATATTTTCAGCAGTATTTCTTCTTCTGATAGGTTTGTTGAGGAGATATACATCTTTGGAAGTACAAGTTTAGTTCTGTAGCTCTTTGGACACCCTATCCTCACAACTATTTATATAGTTGGCTTTTCCAATCTTGTTTTTTTTAAAAACATCTGCATTTATACAAAGCTTCAAGTTCAAGCCTAGGATGTGACACTCTTCCATCACTAATGCCATTTTGCTTAGAGAGAAATCATTAACCATAAAAACAACAAACAATGTGATTTTAAATGTTTCAGCATGATAAAACTTACATAATGCGATTGGCCAATGCACGGGTGACTTATCAGAGAATTTGTTAGTGTCGTTATATGAAATCATTTAATATATTTAATAAAACCATGTGAAAATTGATGCCTTTCACTTTTTGGGAAATATTTTGAAGCATTGTAAAAAGGATGTTATTCAATTAAATAAATGATTCTTATTAAAGCAAAATTGTCATTCTGTTGGAATCTTCTGTTAGAACCTCTTTCAATTATTTCAGAACTGAAGAGTGGAATATGGTGTGGAATAAACAAAGCTATTTATGGGTAGGATCAGTGATATAATTTTAGCTTTAAGGTGATGTGACACATAAAAATAACCTTCTACTTGTTGGAAGAGAAACCTCATTTGGTTCTGTTGGTTTATTGGAGGTGTTAGTGATGGCCTCTTTTACTTTGAGAATTGGCTACCTCAACTGGCTCTAGTAGCTGAAGAATCAGAAAATGAGCAGGGTAAGAACCTATTTTTAAGTTACACCTGTGTAGTTGAATAGGTGTGTAGTTATGCGACACTGTAGCTTGCAAAGAAAAGTATTTTAGAAGGCTAGAAAAACCTTACAAAATGAGATATTAAAGTTGTAATTGCAGACAATTCCAACACGGAGATGTGGGAAGGATATAAAGATCTCAGTATGCATATGGAGCTCTTGATAATTCTGAATGGAAAGAGGAACATGTAACCAAAGAGGAATAGAAGGTAATCTACAGAAGCTACAAGGACTATGTCAAAAAGGCTAAAACTCAGAATGGCCTGAGGTTTGCAATAGATACCAAAACCTACAAAAATTGTTATTGTGTGCATTAAAACAAAAGGGAAACTAAACAGGATTGTGAGGAGAAAGTGGTGAACTGATGCCAGCCATTTGAGGTAGGCAAGAACAAGAAAGAAACACATCAGGATTCCAGGAATATACTTAATTTTTGCAGGTGACAGTTACAGAATCTTGAAAGCATGTCATGGTTTGTTTCACATTATTATGAAATAAAATCAAGGTGAGGTTATCTTCATATTCTTTCTTACGCTTTTTTTCTTCCTTCCTGGGGACTAAGTTATCTTTTTTTTAAATCCCACCTCAACAGTTTATTCTCATTCTTTCCCATCCTCACAGCCTGATCCACAATCATTCACAACTGGTAATTGATGATGGTAGGAAGGCAGGATGTCTAAACCATATCTTGCAACTGTCTTATCTCAAAAGAGAAATGGAGTCTTGGCTGGTTATTATTATGTGACTGAGGAAGGAGAGGGATTCTTCTTAGAACAAGCAATACAATCCCTCTCACTATTATTTGAGAGTTTCAGGAGAACTGGTGAGATTCCAGAAGACTGAACGAGAGAAGTTATACTTATTTTCAAAAGGTAAAGACAAACCCAGGATACTGAAGAACTATTAGCTTGACCTCAATACCAGCAAAGCAGTGGTGGGTTTCAAAAATTTTCACTATCAGTTGGTTGGGGGGCGTGGCTAGGTGGGCAGGGTCATGTGACTGAGTGGGCATGAACAACTTGACGTCACTCACGCTCATGCCGACACAAATCACATGACCCTCCACCTAGCTACCTAGCCACAGGAAAAGGTAGGATTTTTTTTGGGAATTTCCACCAGCTTCCCCCCTCCCTTCACCAGTTGCCCCTGTTTCCCCTCCGTAAGTGGCCCCGGCCCTAGCCCCGCTTCCTTCCCCACCACTGCCTCTTTGTTTGGGCTGCTTACCTTCCGTGGCAGCTGGTCCAGAGTTTGGAAGGCAAGCTGACCAGAGTTTTTGGTGGCCCCCAGCCAACCATCACTTTTGGAAAGCAGCTGGCAAAGAAGCCGCAGGCTTCTGAAAAGTACCTGAGGTCGCAGGAATGCTGCTGATGTTGCCACCATGTTCTTCGCACAAACGCATCCCATTACCTTGCAAGTCCAATGGGATGTTGGTGGTGGTGACAGCAGCAGCATTTCTGCGACTTCTGGTACTTTTCAGCAAGTGAGTGGCGACCGGGAGACTGATTTGGGGGCATGGCCAGCTGGCCATTGCTACCAGTTGGGCAGCCTTGGCCAAATTTCCGCCAACTGTTCACACGAATGGGTGCAAACTGGCTGAATACCATCTCTGCAGCAAAGGATCTTGAACATATTAAGAAATATAATGTCTGTAAGCATTTAGGTAAGTGTAGTGCAATTGACAGAAGTCAGTGCAGGTTTGTCACAAACAAATTGTGTTAAACTAATGTTGTTTCCTTCTTAGATCGAGTTGGTGGTTTATAGATCAGGGGAATGCTACAGATCTAAAGTAGTTGGACTTTATCAAAGCTTTCAACAAAATCTATCAATATATCCTCTTTCCAACTTCATAAATGCAGTATATCATTTATGGTGTGGAAAGTGTCTATGGAAGGGGAGGTGATGTGATGTACTGCAGCGATGGAGCAGGTTCCCAGGAGGTAAGGAGGACATCCCAAGCAGGGGGTACAAAATAACAGACAGACCAGCCCAGAGCCAGATCACAGGAAAAGGAAGAGATTGAGGATAACCATTCTCTAGAATCTCCAAGTGTCTATCCATTAAGTTAGAGCAGGATAGATTTAATCTGGCAAGATTCTGTTTATATAGTGTATGCAAATAAAGAAATGAACTTTATCTAATTTGTTTTATATTTTTATTGAGCTAGGCATGACAATTCTCAAATTAACTGAAATCTATTCAAATATTAAGGTTGACTATGATACTCAAACATGACTAGAATAATAAAAATAATAGCTGGGAAAATGTAAGTACTGTGTGGAAGTACAAGGTGAATACATAAAGAGAAGAAAGAAACATCCAATTATCCAACTAGATTATTTCCTGGGTTCACAGTGAGAATCTATTTTAAGTAGCCTGAATGATGGACCTGTCAGGTAACCAAATAAGTCAGTACAAAATCTAATGTATTATTGAAGTGAAGATTTGGCACAAAGTTGTATATCCTCCCAGTTGTCCAATAGAAAACTCACTCTCCCATTCCACCACAAAATAGACTAATAAGGTTTCACTATTCATTTTAGGAATACTGACTGAATTTGTGTAGAGAGTAGCAATAGCAACAACACTTAGACTTATATATCGCCCCATAGTGCTGTATAGCACCCTCTGGGTGGTTTACAATGTCAGCATATTGCCTACAACAATCTGGATCCTCATTTAATCAATCTCAGAAGGATGGAGGATCTGAATCAACTTTGAATCCCTATCAGGATTGAACTCCAGGATGTTAGCAGAGTTTACCTGCAATACTGCACTTTAACCACTGTGCCACCAGAGCTCCAGAGAGTAGCTGAATCCCAAAGAATTCCTAAAGAGATATTGCTCCAATCACTTCCCCAGTTCTTTTAAGTAAAATTGTTACTTCCTATCTACTAACATATCTATTTTTCCCCTTATAACCATGAGTTTATTATAGCAAGCTCCCTATACTGCAAAATTATGGCACCATAGACATTATGTTGGCATTGCTTCACTCCTTTGTTATAACTTTGTTTACGGTAGTGCAGGGGATTTAGTACCTGATCTTTTCTATCTTTTTCTATCTCTTCATCCAGGCAATGTAACACAAGGATCCTGTCAGTAGTTTCTTTACCGAAAGTGATGGTGGGACTCAGTCTTAACAATGGGCAAAACTCAATGGGCAAATACAGCAATAGTAGAATAGATCATTATTAATACACCTTGGAGAAAGATTGGTTATTCTTGCAAAAATTATGTAAGTGAACTCAATGCATTTCCGAACCCAGTTCTTTATAATGATGAGACCAAGACCAGACAAATAACAAATGCTATCTCTCTCTCTCTCTCTCTCTCTCTCTCTCTCTCTCTCTCCCACTCCCCCACCCTCTCTCTTATTTTCATGAGCTCCAGAAATGGTGTGGCTCATACTTCAACTGACCCAAATTACATGCTGTCACTCTTTAATATAGACTCCTTATAGCATTTGCTGAAAACAACAAGCCAATCAAGCTATATCTACACAGTGTGGTTCCTTTGAGATTTAAACATGATTGAATGCTCTCTACATTTTCTCTTGCCTGCTTGCTTGTACAGAAGAAACGACTAGCACATATTTGTGAGGGGAACCTTTACCTTTACCTTTTAATTGAACAAAATTCTCTCCCATCAGAGTTTTCTTCAGACACATGAATACAAAAAGATGGAGTTTTTTCTTCATCAATTATCTAAATGTAAACTGAAGTCTAGACTGCAGTTGGTTCAGTTTATTGCATAGTCATCTTTAGGGAATGGTTCTGGGTTGGGTCAAGACAATAGAAAGGTTCTGGTTCTCATTTCACAACCGGTCTTTGTTTGGAGTATAATAAGAGATACCCAGCTGCTTAATGAATTCGTATTAGGTTCAATTTGATTTGATTTTCTGCAATTGAATTCGCCCAGGAAAGTTCTACTAGGAACTGTGTAAGACTTTGAGATCAGTGCAATTGTTCATAAATTCTACTCCCCACCCTGCTCCAGAATAATCATCTAGAAGAATCCTGTCTTTGGTGGCACTCATTCCATATCCTGCTGCCATACAAAGTAGAAACTCTGCACAACTATCATAACTTAGTCTTTCTCTGCAGGATCATATTAGGCATTCCCTTTCTGCGTTTTGCCACAACAGAAGTTGTTATAAGTTAATGTCTGCAATATTGCTTCTCCTAAAGACAGTGTCAAGACTACAGATCTGAAGTATTGGGAAAGCACTGTAAGTACGGAGGGGGGGTTCAGAACAGAACAACAGAGAAAAGTCCCATCCAACAGCTTCTTTTAGGTTGTCCTGCTGCTTTGGGAGCTGATTCAAATGCTTATTGATGACAAGATGGCTTTTCAACTTGAAAAACTTAATACTTGAAACCAGCCACCTGTCATGATCTGCTGAGCAGACATCAGTTGCAATGTCAAGAATTAAAAACAATAGGAGGGAATGGTTGTGGAGCTGAAAATTAGAAGAAAACATATCAGGACAGAGTCAGGATTGTACGGGGGAAATTTACAATTGATTTGAAACTGCTTATGTCTCCTGTCTGACTTATTATAGAAAATGCGCACACATATACATCTATGCAATATACTATTATTTGCATAAAAGGATTACAGTACAGAGGGTGAAAGGTGAAATTCCCATGTATTTAAAAAAAATTTTTTACAAGATTGTGTACAGGTGAAACTCGAAAAATTAGAATATCGTGCAAAAGTTCATTTATTTCAGAAATGCAACTTAAAAGGTGAGACTAATATATGAGATAGACTCATTACATGCAAAGCAAGATAGTTCAAGCCGTGATTT
>JANHFT010002170.1:444621-461979 GCA_032467955.1 Pseudoxenodon macrops | reverse complement strand
CTAAATGTAGAACCTTACTTTTTTCACCATTGAATTTCATTTTGTTAGATAGCGCCCAATGTTCAAGTCTGTCAAGAACCTTCTGTATCTTGAGCCTATCTTCTGGAGTGTTGGCCATTCCAGTGTTGATGACAGTGTTGGTGTCATCTGCAAATTTGATGAGTTCCCCATCTATCACCTCATCCAAGTCATTGGATGAGTACTGGGCCTAAAACAGAGCCTTGGGGTACTCACTCAAGGAATATCATTCAAGAAAGGTTGTACTAAGAATATAAGTATGTGCTAGCTTTCTTCAAATTGATCTTCTCCAGATGTATTGAGATTATGATTTCTAGAATTTGCAGCTCAAAAATCTACTGAGATCATGAATTCTCAGCAGTCATAACTAGAAGCAGAACATATATGGATGGATGCTCATTAATAACATTTAACAATGCCAAGCATGTCACAAGTCTTTGACTATGATGAATGAAAAATGATAAAGCACTTGTTTGCTCCCAAATAACATTCACTAAACATCTGGCATTTACTTAACACAGTTCTTAATTTCACATCTGCTAGGATTTTCTGCAGCAATATAATAACTGGGATGGGTTGAGGAAATTAATGAATGTTTAGGCCTTTCTTGTCAAGAGTCGGAGAATAATGGCAGCTTTTTCCTCTGAGTGTCCAGCACTATCTATCAATTATACACTCTCTAGGTATGGAATTCCCAGGAAGTCTGCATTTTTACATATCAAGTCTTTGAGCCCCCTTAGTGACATTAACTGAGTAAAAAACTTCATGGAATAGTTGCTTTTGAAATATCTATTTTTTAAAAAGTGATGTTGCCAAGGCATTCCTAGTTCTCTGGAAACACGAGTTTCCTCAGGGAAATGTCCTTTTTTGGGTACCAGGAATGCTCTGGCGACATCACTCTAAAAATTAATAGATCTTTGTGTTACATTTTGGGTTGGGATGGAACAGAGGTGGGTTCCTACCTGTTTGGACCGGTTCTATAAAGCAGGTAGTAAGCCGCTGGTGATGTCACAGAACCGATTCTGGTCTGTGGATGCCGCCATCATTTTTGTGGATTTTTTTTGGGGGGGAGGATTTTTTTTGAATTTTTTCCAGTTTTTTTTTTTCTGTGCATGTGCAAAAGTCAAGTTTCTGGCACTGCACATGCATCTCCATCTTGGTTTTGGCCTTTTGGGGGGGGGATTTTTTTGTACGGCGCATGTGCGCGTGCATGAGGAGCGTACTCGGCCACTCAGGGCAGTCACTCAGCATGGGAGGCAGTGAACTGGTGGTGAGGTAAGTTAGAACCCACCCCTGGAATGGAAGAGATGCAGAGTGATCTTCAGTTAAGCTCCTTATTAGCAACAAGTAAAACCCAGCAAACAGTCTGGCTGACAGCGCTCCTTTTATAGGGGAATGTCAGCCGGGCAACCAATCAGTTTAAAGTGGTTTTCCCGCTTAAACAGCGGACCAGAGTGAAGACTTCAGTTCTTGGTTTCAGTGGCTAATTATCATACGTAACACCTTCAAAAGCAACTATTCCATGGATTTTTTTCACTCAGCTAATGTCACTAAGGGAACTCAAAGACTTGATATGTCAAAATGCAGACTTCCTAAGAATTCCCTGCATATCATGGAAGATGATGCCAGCAGACCTCTCTCATTCTTATACCTGGGTTAATACATCTTGGTAAGCTATGACGGCAGAACCTTTTGGGGCTCAGGCCGTAGCCATTGGCTCTGTGTATGAAGGGTATCTTTCCCAAAAGATGGTTCAATATTTAAAATGACTATATGGAACAGAATGTTCCATTCAATGCAGTAAAACTGGTCAATAATAATATACTTTAGTATTTTAGCATTTTAGAAAATTAGCATTTCTCCACATGCTTTTATTTACTGGATAACACTTGCTAAAATTACACCTAAAAATGTGTAGTGGTAAGAGAGTTGTGGAATGCCTCTTAAAACAAGGTTCTCTGTACCTGGGAGCCTACAAAGGGGAAGAAATGATGGAACGTACACCACAATGCAAACTGTGTTCCGTTTGTACTTTGGTTTTGATCTTGGTTTAGTGTGCCACTTCATTGCCAGACTTAAAACAAGCCCAGTAATGCCAGGTGCAGAATAATTGCACTTACTGACACTGCTGTTTAAGTGGGTACTGGTGCTCCACAGGAGTAACTATACACAATTGATGTGAATTCAACCCTCCCTAATAATAAATAAGGATGACTAGATCTCAATGCCTAAGACTGCTTAATCTTTTTCCCCCCAAGTATACATTTGTTCCATCCTATTTCTGTAGCTAAAAGCAAATGACAGGAAAAGTATATGAAAAACAGTCAAGAAGGTCACCATAACAATATGATCAGAGCTCTGCTTGTTTATTATTTGTATCTCCACCCTGACATTATTTCCTCATACTCTGTGGACCCTCCTAAATGGAGCAGAGGAAATCTGTGTACTTGAGCACACACCCCAAACATGGCTATGATTAGGATAGTTTGAGATAATAGGTGTCTAATCCAGTTTGAAAAGACAATTGATAAAATACTTAGAAACCACTGAGGAAAATATATTTATTTTAAACAGGCAGGGACACATGGCCAATAAATATACTGTGAAGAAATTTCACAAATCAACAACACAGACTTGGCCTTCCCCCAGATTTTCTGCAATTTACACAATAACTCACAGAAGGAAGTGTATCCAAGAAGGGATATATGCTGAAGTAAAAACACTGGGAACATGAAGTTTAGATTAAAGTTCAAGCAGTGTGTACTTGCCAAGCACTCAGCATCTAAGTGCTGGCTAAGTCAGGGTCCAACAGCTGGAACATTTAAAAATAAGTATACAGAAGCCAGGAAATCAGGGCAGCCTAGTATTGCAGGCTGGTTGAATAACAAAAGAGAGAAATCAGATACAAAGATAACTTCATATAGAGTGGCAGACAGGTAGGAAAGAATAGAAACCTAGTGGCCAGTGGATTAAACTGAATCCAGTTCCAAACAGGTATTTTGCTTGTCGCAGAAGCAAATTCAGGCCTCTGTTTCCTAATCATGGACAACCATTTGACTGGGGTGGTATAAGGCAGGGGTGTCAAACTCATGTCATCACGGCAGTGTCACGTGACATATCTTTGCTAAACCAGACGTAGAAATGGCCACCTTGTGACGCATCTGGCCCGCAGGCCAGGAGTTTGACAGCCCTGGTATAAGGTCTCCTGCCTTGAGCAGAGAGTTGGACTAGAAGACCTATGAGGTTCCTTCCAGCCCTATGACTATGGTTTATGTCATATGTTGACTTCTGAGGTCTCTTCCAGTCCTGTAGTATGACATATATTGGATCCCTCAGTTGATTTGTTAATTAGCTGAGGTGTAATACAAATCAAGGGGAAAAAGCATTTTTTTTCTTGCAAAGCCCTTGGCTTGCACTTTCTGTACATTTGAACTCTGCTTCCAGTTGAGTTTCAGCTGGTCACACACAATTCACAAGTCTTTGAAGGAAAAAGAGGCTTGAGAGATAATCTTCACTGCAAGTTCTCCGAATTTTTGGGAAATAAAATCAGACCAATGCACCATACCTTGTAGACATCATCTGAAAATATAACCATCCCACACGAATCTGGGCAGTTGGAACTGTTTGGCAGATCTTACAACTATTTTCACAGGCACAGGAATACTAACACTAGCAAAGAGAACTTAACTCTTTCCCTTTCTTTCAGCAGGAAGCAAACTGGTGTTGGGTTGTCTGCTGCTGGTTTTTGAATGTCTGCTTCATGGAGAAGGGGCAGCTTCAAGGACAGGTTCTAATAATTTATTTTCTTTTTCTTCTAGGGTAAAGAGAAGAGAAGATTTGCATTTGGAATATTTTTCTGGTGTCCAAGTTCAGCATTATTCACATTGGTTTTCTTTTTACTACCCTTTAATTCCTTTATTCAGGGTGGTGTCGGGGCGACTGAGTGGAGCTGAGCATTTACTGGCTGGATGCCCTTCCTGATACCTACACGGAGTTAGCAGCAGATATTTTCTCTTTGTGCCCTAATAGAGAGAAACATTTGCCGCTCCTACGATTGAATTCTCAACCTTCTGAATGGGAGGTGAGTGTCGTCACCTCTAGGACACTGCACTGCTCAATATTCAATATTGAATCTCCTCATTTCTTTCTCTCCATCCAGCATTTATATATACAGCTACTTGGAAAATCCCCATTTGCAAAGCTGATGGTAGGACATCTAGTCATAATTGCAACTTGAAAGACTTGTTCTGACTTAGGCTTCTTGATTACACCAAGGCAAATGAAGGGTGTTTTAAAAACCACTTTTTTATTTACTTTATTTATGTACTTTATTTATTTATTAATTATAAATGTCATTTTTATGGAGGGGATTCCTCCTGGAAACAACAATTTGGAAGTTTTACTATTTTCATACAACCTATTTAACAGAATAACAGAATTGGAAGGGACTTTGGAGGTCTTCTTGGCCAACTGCCTCCTTAAGCAAGAGACCCTATACCATTCCAGACAAATGGTTGTCCAATCTCTTCTTAAGAACCTCCAGTGATGGAGCACCAGAGGTGGGTTGCTGCTGGTTCGGACTGGTTCTATAGAACCGTTAGCAGAGATTTGCTATGCCCCTGAGATGGTCCTTTGGGAGGAAATCGGTGCTCCAGGTGGAAATCGCCTTGAAAATAACCCTCTGCACATGTGCAAAGCCTCCTGTGCATCCGCAGAGGGTTATTTTCAAGGCAATACTCAGATGCGATGGGGAGCGCACACGAGTGCAGTGAGCGCGCATGTGCAAAACGTGCACTTCCGTCATGACCTGAACTGGTAGGAAAGATAAGTAGAACCCACCCCTGTGGAGCACCCACAACTTTTGGAGCCAAATCATTCCACTGATTAATTGTTGTAACTGTCAGGAAATTTCTCCTTACTTTTAGATTGGATCTCTCCTTGCTTCATTTCCCACCATTGCTTCTTGTTCCACTGTCAGATGCTTTGTGGCAGCCCCTCAAATATTGGAATACTTGGATATTGGAAGACATTTGGATGACTCAAGAGGACACAGAGAATGGGAGAGAGGAGCAAAGATTAATACTAATCCCCCTGCCCTACGTGGCATGTGGGAAAACAAAACAAACCACCCTTGTTGCTATATACTGTATAGTAAGCATCCTGATTCTTGCAGCTCAGAAATGATACTGTTAAACATGTTCATTGTTTTTTTAATGAACCATTTAGATGTTAATAACACAATAGCCATAATTTCTGAAGAACTGTTTGATATTTTTTTTACAGTAACTTGATCTTGTGGTAAGCAATGTTCATGGTTTGTCAGTTTTATCTTAGTATGTTGTGTAAAACTGCTTAGAGGTGGTTTATTTATGCAACCAAGATAAGATGAATCATGGCATAGCATGGTATGTGAATTTCAGTACTGTCTTCCTGACATTTAAGAATTAGGTAAAGGTTCCCCTCGCACATATGTGCTAGTCGTTCCCAACTCTAGGGGGCGGTGTTTCAAAGCCGAAGAGCCAGCGCTGTCCAAAGATGTCTCCGTGGTCATGTGTCCGGCATGACTAAACGCTGAAGGCACACGGAACATTTTTACCTTCCCACCAAAGGTGGTTCCTATTTTTTCTACTTGCATTTTTACATGCTTTCGAACTGCTAAGTTGGCAGAAGCTGGGACAAGTAATGGGAGCTCACTCCGTTACGTGGCACTAGGGATTCGAACCGCCGAACTGCTGACCTTTCTGATTGACAAGCTCAGCGTCTTAGCCACTGAGCCACCATGTCTCCTTCATCTAAGCATTAGGGTTGTCTTTATGGTTCATGTCAAATTTATTACTGTGAGCTGCTTTGGATTTTATTTTCTTTATTAAAGAGAAAAGATATAAATTTATATCTTTTTTAAAAAAAGGAATGTTATCTTTGATGCATTCCCTTTTTCAATTCATCATTGCTTAAAGTTACTGTTGAATCTCTCCACCCCCCACTACTCTTCACTGAATTGCGACAGAAGCTATTTTGACTGAGTTACAACAAATCCAGATGGTGCTATAATACCCATCACCTGCTGCAATTCCTTTAGGTCTTGTTATCTCTGAAACAGCTTTACATGCTTTTTAGCAGTTTGTTCAGCATAAAATGGCTGAGGAGACAATTTTCTGACCAGCTTTATGCACACATTTGCTGAGCAAGGAATGTTTGGAGACTATAAATGTTTTACAATTACATTGATGTTCCATTTTGGCCATTTCTGTTGAGAGCCCAGTCAAGGCCACTTCAAGACTATCCCTGCTTGTTCTCATTTTTCCCCGATTGAAAATTTCACCACACACTAGATGGAAAGACAGACAAATCTTTTGCTGTAAGACCTGCTGATTTTGTTAGGTCTACTAAAAGCTACAAAGCTGACAATCTATGATTTCCCTTTTTGGACCAGAAACTCAACTGCCAGAAAGGAGAAGTGAGGCAAATTTCCTTTATGAAAGTGTGTGCCATTGTATACAAACCCAAACCCAAAATTGCTCCGACAGCTAATCCAAAAATAAATTGGCACAAGTTTCAAATATTGTTGTCATCAATATTTGATGAAATCCGCTTTCAGATAAGTACATAATTTTCATACAAGTGCCCTATAATAAAATTCAAGTTCATGCAATTTATTTCACTCCTCAGCATTGGTAAAAGTTCTTGCTAGCAGTTGCTAGTCAGAGAACAAATTGAATTGATCAAAGGAATCCTGAAGTACCAAGGTTTACATCAGGGGTGTCAAACCCAAGGGCCAGGGGGCGGATCTGACCCCTCAGGGGTGCTTAGATCTGGTCTGTGGGGCCGTCCTGGAAACAGCAAAGGACCGTCCCGTGGTGCCTCTGTCAGCGAAAACAGAGCTCGGGAGGCCTGCCTGTAGCCCTCGCAAGCTGCACTTTCACTGGCAGAGGGTTGCAGGGTGCCGTCCCAGCTGAAAATGGAGCTCGAGAGCTCATTTTTGCTGGCAGAGCAGTCGGGCCACCACAGGTGCCCCCGACAAGAGTGATGTCGAGCTGCCCATGCCCCCCTGGCCCCAAGGTCAAACGCAACACTGATGCAGCCCTCAATGAAATCGAGTTTGACACCCTTGATTTACGTTATTTTAATTCTGAGCTATATTCATTCATAAATTCAATTCATAATGTTTTCCACATAACCTTGAGGACTTTTTTTGGGTGTTTAATATGTACAAGAAAAGTCATATTTACATACGAAGTTATTTAATAGTTCCTGAACTCTGCATATATTTACATAAGTTGCATGTAATAAAAAGGCAAAGGTGTTTGGTTATACTTTTTGAGTTGCACAGTTTGGGGAAAAATGGAGTTTGCAGAATAACTGGGTTGCAGTCCAGTAGTACTTTGAGCAGCATGAATGAGAATGGTTTTTTGAAGGATATCACCTTACTAAGATCTTGGAGCATCCCAAACTGCTAATATTTTACTATTGCGGGATCTCAAAGTTCTCAAAATATTTGGATTACTTTCTTGGATGGTTAGCCAGTTCATTAGTTCATCATCATCATTCTGCCTGTAATGGTTCACTGGTGCCTTTCTCGAATTAAAATTTTATTCACTCTCTTTTCCCTTGTATGGTGTATTAAATTTACATCATGTAATGTTGCATGACCAAAATATAATAAGCCTAAAAGGAGCAGAAAGTCTTCAGATTCAAAATCTGCTTACCTAACCAAACTAAATGCTAGCTACTTGATATAGCATGGCAGATTTAATGAATAAATACAGAATTCATCATCAAAGCACTTGACACAAATATGTTTTAGAAAAAAGGACAATCCCTTTGTTTGTTTGTTTTAATTTCTCATCATAAAAACCTTCCTTTGGATGACTGCCTACCATTTAAATTCAAGCTTATACCTGCAGATTTCCACATGTCCCTACATTATAATTCGTGACAGCCAAAGTCAGCTTAGTCAATAGTGAGGAACATTGTAGAGTTAGCATTTTGCAGCATCTGGAAGGCCACAGATGTTCCTGATCTGACAGGGGGCATGTTGCTGATTTCCCCACTTGCTATTCAAATGAAGGAGAAGCTGCCAAGTGGCACTAGACAAACGTTCTTCCCAAAAAGAGAAGTGATTTCAAATATTTCATATTTTCCTAGTTTTTACCATTTCAGCAGTATTTAAAGTCTTGTTTAAAATGGGCAAAGGGTTTTGAAAAGGATTTTGTTTTCGTTTTTAAAAGGACTATGGGGAAGAAAACACGCAATAAATACAGGTTGTCCTGGATTTACAAAAGTTCATTTAGTGACTCTTCAAAGTTGCAGCGGCACTGAAAAAAGGGACTTAAGACCGTTTGTCACACTTAACGACCTTTGTAGCATTCCCCATGCTCATGTGATCAACATTCAGATGCTTGGCAACTGGTTCGTACTTATGACGGTTGCTGTGTCCCAAAATGGCATCACCTTTTGCAAACTTTTGACAAGCAAAATCAATGAGGAAGCCAGAGTCACTTAACAATCATGTTACCAATTTATCAATTGCAATGATTCACTTAACAACTGTAGCATGAAAGATCGTAAAATGGGGCAAAACTCACTTAACAAATGTCTCACCTAACAACAGAAATGGTGGGTTCAATTGTGGTTGTAAGTTGAGGACTACCTATACATACTTTTCAGAGTTCAAAGAACTTGGCCAGATGTTCTTTTCCAGCTCCTTTCCTCTTCAGGTTAAAGCACTTATTACATCATTGCAAGATTACAACTCACTATTTGTTTAAAAATAGTTTAGTAGGACTGCTTAAAAAAAAAAAAAAGCTAAACTCTTTTTGTTTTGAGTTTGTCATGAATCATGGAAGTGCTGATCTGTAAATCTGATAGATCTGTTCTATCTGTAAATTTTAAGTGTTTTTAAAAAAAACATCAGCTTTGATGTTTAAAAAAAAATCCAGCTGCCATATTTTAGCCAAAGGTCCATTTGATATAATTCTTTATTTTTAGTCCCATTAGGATAGACATGGCTATGGCTTAAAAACAGAGAACATTTCTTTGAAAAACACTTTACATTTTGTTGGGCTGGTAACCTTTCCCCCATCATACAAATTAGAGTCCGTTTTCAGGAGAAGCATATTGCAAGATGAATATTTCTGCTGTTGTTTTATGCAAGCTTTTGTTAGATGTTAATTATGATGCAGAGAATTTCAACTTTGGGGTATTTTCACTTTGTACTTCTTAACCAGGGGACCAAGGATGGACAACCTGTGACTCGCATAATGTTTTTGAACTTCAGCTCCTTAATGGTGAGAGATGTTAGGCACAGAGGTTTCTGTTATAAGTCATGATTCCATAACATGTATCATGATATCGTTGTTCAGTCAGTGCAAAATATATAATAATTGGGCCCTGGGCTGCATCAACAGAGGGGATAACATCAAGATCACAAGAAGTGATAGTACTGCTCTATGCTACTCTAGTGGTTCAAAAAAGATGCTGAAGCCCTAGAAAGAATGAGGAGAAGAGCAAGAAAGATGATGTCTGGAGCCTAGACCAGTGATGGCGAACCTATGGCATGCGTGCCACAGGTGGCATGCGGAGCAATATCAGTGGGCACGCGAGCTCAGGTCAGCTGATTTTCGGGCTTTCAGGTCCCACTGAAAGTCGGGAAACACGCTGTTTCCAGCCTCCGGAAGGGGTAGGGAAGGCCCATTTTTTGCTCTCCCCAAGCTCCAGAGCCTTTCTAGGAGCCTGGAGAGGGCAAAAACAGCCTTCCCCACCCTCCTGGGAGGCTCTCCGGAGGCCAGAAATGGTCCGTTTCCCAACTTCTGGGAAGGCGTCATGCACAGGCCAGGTCCACCCCAATTCTGTGAAGAGGAAAAACATTGTGAAACATCATGTGGTGGTCATGAGCTTGACACCTGTGCTGCGAGTTTGACACCTATGAGGAATGGATTAGGAAACTAGGTATGTCTAGCCTCTCAAAGGGGTGACATGATAACTGTCTTCTGGTACCTGAGGGGTCACAGGGACAAGGGGTCAACTTATTCTCCAAAGCACCTGAGGGGAGGACATGAAGCAATGAGTGGAGGCTTGTTAAAGAGAGATCCAGTCTGGAATTACAGAGACATTTCCTGACAATAAGAACACATAATCAATGGAATAGTTTACCTCCTGCAAGATGCAGATGCTCTAGCATTGGAAGTTTTCAAGTTTTCAAGAAAAGATTGGATATCTCTCTTATTATCTGGGATATACAATAAGATTTGCGTTGGGCAGAGGGTTCATCTAGAAGACCTTGAAGATCCCTTCCATTTCTATTATTCTATGTATGTGTGACATAAACTGAAGTTTGATTCCTGCAGCTTGCCAACTCTAACTTTCGACCAGTAACTTTTCCTTTATGCATTTTCTCTTGATTATGTTAGTTTTCACTGCCAGAATCTCTATCTGTTTTTAACTTGGATTTGAGCCTACTCTAAGCAAGTTTTTCCTTTTAAAACAAACTTCAGATATCTGACACTTGTTCTGTATTGGACTCAGTTGATGTTAGAATAAATGTTTCCATTGCATAAATGTATTTCAATCACTTCAATCACTTCTTAAGCATGAGGTCTTAGTGAAAACAACATTTTCTGGAAAAGATATTATCTGAGAACATTAACAATGAGTATATGTCAAATGAAGTACCATGTGAAATGGAGATGGTCATGGGACTGTTTTCATGATGATGTTCATGTGCATCTTCAGAAAAGTGCATATGGACAGCAAGATATTTCCTTGCATAAGGCCTTTTGAGGACAAGCATAATGCACTTTTTTAAATGACAAGCATAACAATCAATTCAGATGTTGCAGACAGAACTGAATCCATAACACAAAGGCATCAGTCAACATAAATGACCAAACCCTTCATTTAACGTTTGGCCTCAACTCCAAATCTTCTAAAATGTGCAGTTGATTTTAGAGATCTTTTCTCAACCTTCAGCATTTTCTTTCAGTGGGCTTCCATATGTGCACACAAAGTAGACACACACAAATCCTGCCATTTCAGGATTTCTCTGTGGGGCTATATAAATGCCATTTTGTAAGAGACAATGCACACTGCTGGAAAGGAAATTCCCACACAATAATACAGAACTCTAAATTGGTATATGGTTCTAAAAATAATATTATGTGGCTTGGGTAGTTTTAATTAAACAATTAAATGCACTGTACTCAGAGGTGGGTTCTGAATCTTCTGACTGCCGGTTTGCTCAGGGTCGTGCAAAGCTCATGAGCGAGCGCACATGTGTCAGTCAAAAACTAGCTTCTATGCATGCATAGAAGCAAATATTAGGTTTCTGCGCATGTGCAGAAGCAAAATCCAAGATGGAGCCACCGACAGAACTGGCTCTGTGATGTCATCGTGGGACCCCCGCCCCTGTGCATATGCAAGAGACCGCTTGTGTGTGCCCCACCCCACCCCGGCACATGGACACTTGACCCCCGTGCTTCCCCTGTCCCCTGCACATGCACATGTGACCCCCTCATGCTCCCGCCCTGTGCATGCGTGTGTGACCCCCACACATGTGCACGTCCTTTCCATCCTTCCAAGGATCCAGATTGTTGGGGGCAATAAGCTGACTCTGTAAACCGCTTAGAGAGTGCTGTAAAGCACTGTGAAGCGGTATATAAGTCTAGGTGCTATTGCAATTGCTATCATTCACTCAAATTTAAAACGTCATAATCTCTTATAACCCAGATATCCAAAATACAAACTATTTTATAAAATATAAGATTGTGGGGATTCAATAGACTTCATAAAGGAAGCAGGAACAAAAGGTATCTTTCATGGTGTTGAGATGTTGATATCAATCCTATCAACATGTCTAAATTATAAGCTCCCTGCCATTTCTTCTAATTAAAAGCAGTAGTAATGATTCTTGATTCTCAAAATAGTAGCCATCGTGCATTAGCCTCCGTAGTAAAAGAGAGTAAAAAAAAACCTTTGCATTCTAATCATTCCAGTACATAGGAAAACTACATTCCATTAGATCCACTGTAGAGCACTGCAGAGTTCATGGTCCGTAATTTTACTTCCTAAAATAAACCATGTTTACGTTAAATCCAAGGCATTCCCATGCCAGAAAAAGAGACCATTAAAATATTTTGTTATTGCCAAATTATATATCAACTGTCGTATTTCATTCTATACTGCTTTCCATATTTAGTCAGCTCTACAAAAGAAATAGTCAATTTAGTTTCCATTTGTTTTCTCAAATTTCTTGGGATACCTTTTAAGGAGTAAATTATTCCAGTCTGCCACCACTTGATTTTCTTCAAATGCGTTAGATTAAAATCCCCATCCAACAAATCCACACCCTGCAGAAATTCAAACCTCTAGAGAATATTAGGTTGAGAAAGACAGTTATATAGCTCTGACAGTCCCAAATTTATTCTACAGTAATGTCATAATGATTTTCTGTTTAGGAACTGCATAACTACATGTGATATACTTTTACTAAGAAATAGTCTATAAAGAAATAAAAAGAGTGTTGGAATTTATTACAGGTATATAAGGACTCCGCAAAGCCAGAGCTGCAAATGCTGCAACAATGGTGCCCACTCATGTCTGCCCAACATATGGAAGAACATTTCGTGCCCATATAGGCCTCACCAGCCTGCGGACAGATCGTGGACAGCCCACAACCTGGTAGATGTCAAGGTCCTCTTCGAACATGATGGACAAACATCATCATAACGACCACACAGTTGTTCCATAATATATTGTCAGGAAAAGACTCTTAAATTCCTATGAGTCCTTGCTGTTCTCAGAACTTGATTGTTTTCTTGCAGACATTTCATTTCCCAATTAGGATAATGCTGGAAGGGACTGGATTTGCTCTCTGTTTATACACAAGTGGTTTATTCTGTTATTGTTGGTGGGAGTGTTCTTGATAGTTCCTTGATTAGGCTGTTGTTTACTGTTTGTTTGTTTGAATTAGTAGTTCCTTGATTGCGGTATTGCTTATTACTGAATACCGTATTAATTAACCGGATGTTGATTGTTGGCAAGGAGGTATTTTTAGTCTTGTTTCCTTTTTAGTTCTTTTATTGTCTCTTTTGAATGGTAAGTAGACATTGTTTATCTCTATGTGCCTGTTGATGGGTGATTTTTCTGAGTGCCAAGCTTCCAGGAATTCTCTGCTCTTTTGGGCTTGGCTTTGTCTAGAATACTCACAGTTTCCCAATTTGAAACTATGGCTACGTCTGTCCATATGTTGTGCAATGTGTTTCAGGTAATTGGTAAATCTGTCTAAGACAGTATTTTTCAATATGGCAGCTTTAGGATGTGAGGACCCCAACTCTGAGAGTTCCCCAGCCAGCTGTTCTTGTCTTGATTATACTTGACATCTTGTCCCCCCGTTAAAATACAATGGAACTATAAAATCTTGCTTTTTTATAAGCCAGTTACAATTACTTTGTTTGATATTCTATTATCCTGCCTGGGCTTTTAGGGCTATCAATGTGCAATGTCCTAAATAAGAATGGGAACTGAGCTCAGAAACAAAGCTAGTCTTTCAGACCCACTTATTTCAATTTCAGTTCCCATTTTACAGAAGGCAAATAAATGTATGTGGCTCAGGAAAGAGTGAAGAAAATGAGTACAGGACCCAGGCAGAATCTGCATTTCCAAGGGCAGTGCGACATAGTGGTTAAGGTGTTCTCTGTGTAACAATAGACATTTGGAACAGGATTTAGTCAGTATAATATAGAGCTAAAACAGGTCTTTAGTTCTAAAGGCCATACTTTTCCTAGGCTGATATTCTTACACAGCTCCTGACAAGTTATGACAGATTAGAAAAGAGTCTTATCTCTATAGAACATTTTACACAGAGCAAAGTTTAACTTGGATTTCTTCCAATCTGTTGACTATTATTTATCTACCAGCACCTTGTTTACTGAGGTAGAAAAACTGCAGGTGACAAAGACAAAGTGAAAGTAATAGATTTTCCTGTAGGAAAGGTCTGTAGATCACTGTGACAGTAGATACGAAGTAGGTAGATGGTCCAAGTTTGTCTTCCTGGCATTGTCTGATAAATTTGAGATGGACCTTTGCCTGGAACTCTGGAGAATTGTTATTGGTAAGTGAAGATCAGACTTCTCCAAACTTTTATCAATTAAGTTTGATTATAACGTCTACTCTTTCCAGGTTCATGCTGAAAATCTGAAAATAAGTGTTTGATGACTAGAATTAGGAATAGGAAATAAGATTGATTATCTAATCAGCATAAGGCAGTTTGTAGCTCCCTAGACATGCAATATCACCACATCAGTGCTCTGCTTACATGCTTGCATAAGACTTGTGGATGCAAATATGTGATGGCAGCATTTGATAAATGACACCATAATATAATAAATATAATATAATAAATATAATAAATATAATATAATATAATATAATATAATATAATATAATATAATATAATATAATATAATATAATATAGGCGTCAAAGCTAAAAGATTTAATACCCTGAGACTTCCCTTCAACAGTGTCAAAACAACTGATAAAGTGCTACTTCAACATAGTAGTACCATTTAAAGCAATTGAGCCTTGACTGGTTGCAATGAAATAAGATGCAGGCAATGTTTTGGATCCAAAAAGGGAAAAATATGTTGTCAGTGCATGTTTATAGGTAGGGACTAGTATGAAAGTGAGATGAAAGAAAGTGAAATGGAAACACATTATTTTCCTTAAATCCTAAAATTGTAATGTTTTTGTTATACATTTTCTGAATTTTAAAGGTACAATTGAGAATAGATAATGTGGGACAAATTCTCTTAACACCAAAATATCTAAGCATTCTGTCCATACTTTAAGCTCTATTGAGCTTAGTGAGACTTTCCCCCTTTGTGATTTATATAATATCACAAGCTTATGGATTATATTTGAGGGAAGTAAGACTAGTGTGAGAAAATAAGTAGACTATGTCTACAAGCAATGGTAGCACCTAGTTGACCTTAGTATTAAAACCATGCTAATGTTAAGCAAAACTGAAAATCTATCATGGAAGAAACAATGGCAACTGCTTTTCATATTTCTGCCAAAGAAACAACATGAAAATATTCATTGATTTGACCACATTAACATTCTTCTACTTTAAGCATTTTTGGTTATGCATGTTATATGTTTTGGGTCATTGTCTTGCTGCATGATCCACTTGCTCTTTAGTTTTAGGTCATAGACAAATACCCTGACATTATCCTGTAGAATTTGGTAGTATAATTCAGAATAAATTCCATTCATGATGGCAAGCTGTCCTGGTCCAGAAACTTAGCAAACCAGGCCCAACCATGATACTGCCGCCACCATGTTTTACAGTGAGATAAGGTTGGAATGCAACATTTGTGTTTTAACATACATAATTCTTCTATTCAAGCCAAAAAATTCTATTTTGGCCCCATTCATCTACAGAACATTCTTCCATTAACTTTCTGAATGATCCACTTATTTCACAAACCATGCATGGGAGGGGGAGAACATTCAGTAATTAGGGAAGTTAAATTTGTCTGAAAGAAGCTCTTTAATTCCTGGGGACCCTTCAATTTGTAATATGGTAATACAGTAATGGTAGTAACAGTTCATTAAGTCTCCCCTTGTTCAAACTGGGGGTTCAATATTGCAAATACTAGATTACTGAACAATCCCAACACTTGCTGGGTCATTGTTTCAGAGGTATTACCTTACTTAAATAGAGAAACATAATGATAATGGACGGACAAAAAATCAGTGAGAGTGGGAGTGACTTCTGACTTCCTATCAGTTTCCCATTGAACTTCTTTGTGGGAAGCTGGCAGTAAGCATCAGCAATCTTCTTTCCTTCCTCCATACTTTCTTCCATCCATCCATCCCTCCCTCCCTTCATTCCCAGAAAGGCCAATTGATTATTCAAGTTCTGGTCTCTTACATATTTTTTTCTTTACATAAAGAGATTAAGGCATCTTTTTGCATCATCCTGGGTGCACACTAAAGTTTTGCTTTCATTTATATATAGAATGGAATAGTTTGTTTGTATTATATTTGTATTTTATTGCTTTAATGCAACTCTGCTTCCACTAATTTGAGTTTTGCATCCAAATTTTTTAGTTATCTCTATTAAAATTTCTGAATCTTCTATTCTTTGATCCACTTATCCTGAGATTCTACTTGATTTACCAATCTGTCATAAATGTTGATAATGAGAACTAAAATTTGCTTGCATTTCCTGATGTGATTGTCAAGATAATGAAATCATAAGAAGATTATCGTGCAATACATATATCTCTGATATAAATAAGACTTTTGAGATTCTGGAGAAGTATCACTCTTCCATCTTAGAAAGGTCCTTGCTGTGTTGATTTTTACTCATTTTTGAAAAAATAATATGTAATCTTATGTTTAATGTATCTGTTTGTACTGATTAGATTAAATGAAACAGTCAAGAGTAAAAAATTAAAATAAAAACATTGTTTGATATATTACACAAAGCAAGTTTTAACACTAAATTGAATGAATATATGTTAATTAAGGATTAAAAAGTAAAAAAAGTCCCTTTATTATAAGAAATTCATGTTGTTCACATATAATCATGGTTAAAATGAAAAACAATCCTGCTAGACTCTGATTAAAAACAATGTTTTATGTTGGAGTGCCCTCCTTTGGTTAATGAAAAGAAAACGAAAACAGCAACATTTTGTCCTACCATTTATTGTGTTGGAGTGCTCTCTTGTGGTTAAAACAAGATTTATTTTGGTGAAAAGTTTCTTTGGGGGCGCGGGGGGGGGGAGGAGGAAAAGCAGGCCCAAACTAGTTTTCAAAAAAGGTTAATCTTGAAGTTGGAAACAATAAAATATAACTAATTAAAATGTCTATTTAGGAATGTTCAGCTGTAGAAACCATGTAATATTGTGGTAACCAAGAAAAATAAATCTACACTTTCAGTTTTAGTAATGAAAATAATATTTAAAGCAAGGTGGGTTTCTCTTGAAAATACAAGATCTGAGAAGTCTGAAACTAGAAACAAAAGTTATGAATCTATAAAGTTGTAAAGTCCAACTCCTGAGGTTCTTATCAGATTAATTGTGTTGAAATTGCAGATGATTTAAGGAAGATTATTAATCCTCTGGGCTCACCCTCTAGGAACAACCCCAGAAACAAATTAGCCCTTCTGCCAAATTCTTACTAATTAACAGCTAAGAAAGTCTCCTTACAGTCTGGAGGGACAGATTTTCTGTCTCCTAGTAAACCACATTTATTTATTTATTATTAAATTTTTATACCGCCCTTCTCTCGAAAGACTCAGGGCGGTGTACAGCCAGCAATAAAAACACACAATA
>JANHFT010002170.1:421071-435096 GCA_032467955.1 Pseudoxenodon macrops | reverse complement strand
AGACATGTTGGCACAAACTGGTGAAACCCAAATCTGAGGATTTGCAGGTTTCCACCCCTTAGTTGAAAGTTCAAGATACTGCCCTCACACCCACAAGTCCATCACATGGTCCAATCTCTCTCTCTGCCATGCTAGCAGATGCCCCCACCTCGTTCTGGTCTGGTGCGAAGACAAAGGATTCATCCCCTTCCTGCAGCATTTCACTACTCCGCCTTGCTGGATTCGTCGCCCCAAAGGCCTCCTCGCTGGTTTTTCAGCTGCCAGCTTCTTGGTCACAGGCTTTCTCTGGGGATTCAGGTCATGATCTAGGTTGATGGCAGTGGTGTACCAATCTTGAAGTCATGCAGTGATCCCCCTTATGCTGCATGCGGGAATGTTAGGACCAGAATGCTTGGTGGAGCTCCAATCTGTGCCATCCCCATCTGCAACATCGGGCCCATCATTTGGAGGGGCTCGGGCATCCAGAGGCATTGGGCCCATCCGTGGCCTGGGAAAACACCCATCCTGGGGGTGCTGTATTCAACACCAGGGTGTTGATTACCGGTGGCAGGTTAAGGGCCAGGCCCTGGGTTGGCAGTATGGCACGCTCCATCCCCATGGCAGTTGGGCCGGTTGCGGCCCTGGGTTGAAATGCCATGCAGATGGGCCAGGCCCTGCAGAAAGGAGCTAGCCCGATCAACTCCTCACGGTGTGGAAGGAGGCGGGGTCCCCACTCCCAGTGGCTGTGGGGTCCTGTCTGGGGAAAGAGAATGTAGGTTGCATTAATGTCCACCTTGGGCCTTGGGAACTCATGTTCATTTGGTTGAACTGCTCTTGTACCCCAGCGAGCAACTGGCTGCGTGACGGGGGCTGGGATCCTGCATCCTTGGAGTGCCCGGCTGGCTGCTGCTTTGGCTCTAACAGCATCTCTGCGGGGGTTTGGAATCCCATAGCCTCGTCAAATGGAGCTGGGCCTGGAAATGAGGTGCATTCGGGGGCAAGCTGCTTGCGTCTTGCCCCAGCCGAAGTTCTTTCTCCTTAGCCTCCTCTGCTTCTGCCACGGCTTGGGAAGATAAAGGTGATCTCAACATGAACCGGCAATTCATTACCTCTCACTCCCCCCATGGGCCTCTTCTCCTCTTTCATCTTCCCTGAGTCTTTACGCTGCCCGACTTGGGTTGGCACTGGGGCTCAGGTCCCCGATCAGCGCCCCAGAGGAGGGGCAGCTGCTGGAGATAAGGTCTTTCTTTAAAAGAGATTTGGGTTAATGTCAGCGTTCCAAATGTCACCCCTGAACATATCAGACTCCAAGGCAAAGCATTCCTCAAAGTTCCAATTTATTAGGAGAGACATGTTGGCACAAACTGTTGAAACCCAAATCTGAAGATTTACAGGGTTCCACCCCTCAGTTGAAAGTTCAAGATCCTGCCCTCACACCCACAAGTCCATCACATGGTCCAATCTCTCTCTACCCTGCTGGCCGATGCACCCACCTCATTCCGGTCTGGTGTGAAGACAAAGGATGACCTTGGCTTTCTAGAAATAATGTAAACATGGCTACATGTCTCCAACTTCACACTATCCCCCCTCTCATTTCCCCACAACAGAAAAATGCATAGTAGAATAGCTGAAAGTGTGGCAGGCCAAAATGCAGGCCTGACACTATATTCATTTCCAATTAACTTCAATTCCTAAACCACCCTTTTGGGAGCAAAACAAAGCAAATGAAATCAAAGCCAGACATTAAATAACTGGCATTATTATAACATTTTTCAGCCTTGTTTTGCTTCATTTTAAGAGAAGAATTGGCATATTTCCTGTTTTATGTTTCCAATTTCTGTTTTCACAGGTGGTTTCTTGAAAGTGTGAGATAAACGGAAGAGTTATTTATTTTTCTTTTGACAAATGTTGTTTTCTCTCTGAAAGTCTGGATAACATTTCATATAATTCACTTCTAAGAGTTTTGAGGGAGGAGAACTGTAATATTTGCTTAGTTTGCCAATAGATCCACACATGTAAATTGCTCTCAAAAATGTTTATTAGCCTATTTGTTATTTATACTCCTACTCCTTCTCCTTTAAAACCAGTTCCTGCAAAGTCATATTGGATGAAGAACTAGAGGTAAATTGCAGTAATAGTTATTCATAGTTATAGAAATTATCTTTCTTTTAATGTAAATCAGTTAATCACTAGATCTTGAAGCTGGATTTGGACTGAATAAGCCTTGTAAAAACAATTATTTAGCAAAAAACAAGAGCACCCTGACATCTGTAAAACAGAACTAATCACCATTTACCACAATCTTTTAGAAGCCATGCAATCCTTAACCATTTCACAACTTATCTACTTACTTGAGAAAAGCAGAAATCCACATGAATATACTACTACAACATCCATGTTCCATAGTGGTGATTCTTTATGGTAGAATGCTTTTTTATCTAAACTATCTAAAACATATTTTTTAAATCATATAGAAAGCCATGGATGGAGGGGGGTCTTAAAAGTAGATGTGAAATTGTGGCTGGGAATAGAACAGTAAATGTCCCGGGTAACATTTTAAAATGTTACAGTTTTAAATTCTTGAAATGTGCTATCAAGGAATATTCTTCAGTTCTCCTCCTTATATTACCATACTTATTTCATTTCAGATAAAATAAAAGGTTTTTCTATGTCTTCATGAACTAGAAAATTATTAGAAAAGGTACTTCAGTCAATTTAGAGCAATGAAAAAAATATTTAAGCAAAATTCAAAATTGCAACTGGTTTTACTCATATAAAAATATGAATACTTGTAAAAAAAGAAAAAGAAGATATGGTGCAAAAACAATTCTTTATCATTATATGTTGAATCCTTAGATAACTTTCAGTGGGATTCATGTATTCACACTAATTTTAAACATCAAATATCTTTGCTGAATTATTCTTGGCTGCTGATCTACATTTTAACAACATTTTCCTTTAAAAGAAAAGGAACAGCAATTAAATGAACTGAATAGATGTGGTCTGAATGTGTGACATGAAAATAAGTGGGTGCATTTTTGCATAGAGTTACTTCCTCTCCAACCCCTTTTACTGCATTGTATGTTTCTATCTATAGAAATGTTTATCTATTCATGTAAAATTCTATACTTTAGAGTATAATTCAGGTAGTCATCATCACTGTAGTCGTCATCATCATCATGATTGTCATGATAAACATCTAATTTATAGCCAATCTTTCTGCTTTCAACAGCATTCAATATGATTTTTAACTATAAATAGAAGAAAAATTTATAGATTGGGCTTAAACTATAATAGAGTCCTTGGTGCTCTCTGAGCTTGCATTCATTTTGCCACACAAATAGATAACATCATCAATGCATAGAACTATAAAATCAAGGCAATTAAAACCAGTTTAACAACTGACGTTTGGTGAAAAAGATGCAGAGTTTTCATTTTGCTAAATACTGGAACTTATGGTGGCAAAATATAGACTTCCTAGGGAGAGTATTCCATAACCCGTGAATCAGATTTAAGCATGGCCCCTATCCAACAAGATGCAGTTTAGTGATGAGAAAAATAAGATCTTGCAAATAGGTGAGAAAAACCAAATGCACAGCTACAGAATTGGCAATACCAGATGCAACAGTAGTGCCTGTGACAGAGATCTTGATATCCTAATGGACCAACACTTAAATATGAGCCAGCAGTGTGTTGCAGCTACCAAAAAAGCCAACACAGCCCTAGGCTGCGTCAACAGAAGGATAGCATCAAGATCATGAGAAGTGATAGTGCTGTACTGCACTAGGGAGGCCATATTTGGAATACTGTGTCCAGTTTTGGTCACCATGATACAAAAATGATGCTGAAGCCCTAGAATAAGTACAGAGAAGAGCAACACAGGTGATAAAGGATGTGCAGGCTAAACCATATGATAGATCAGGGCTGTCAAACTCCCGGCCCATGGACTGGATGCATCACGCGCTGGCCACACCCATGCCCGGTTTAGCGAAGGGGGGGGGGAAAGTCCCAATATGTCACGTGACACTGCTGTGATGACAAGAGTTTGACACCCCGGGATAGATGGTTAAGGGAATTACCGCTAAGTATGTTTAGCCTAACAAATAGAAGAATTAGGGGTCTTCTAATTTTTGAAGGGCTGTCAGAGGGAAGAGGGGGTTGATGTATTCTCCATAGTACCTGAGGACAGAACAGGAAGCAATGGGTGGAAGGGGAGATTCAATCTGGAACAATTACTCCATGAACTCACCTGCTGGACTTGTAGGTGCTCCATCACTGGTCGTTCTGAAGAAAAGTTTGGGTAACTATTTGTCCAGGATGGTATAAAGACTCCTGCCTTGGATATGCGTTCATTTCGCCACACAAATAGGTAACATCATCAATGCATATAACTATAAAATCAAGGCAATTAAAACCAGTTTAACAACTGATGTTTGGTGAAAAAGATGCAGATCTGTCATTTTCCTAAATACTGGCACAATGGCAAAATATAGACTTCCTAGGGAGAGTATTCCATAACCTGTGAATCAGATTTAAGCATGGGCCCTATCCATCAAGATGCAGTTTAGTGGTGAGAAAAGTAAGGTTCCTTTCAGGTCCCTGTGATACTATGATACCTTTGGCAGGGAAGGAGAATATAATAGGCTTAAATTTGTCATTTTAGTGTTTGCTCTTGGTTTTTAACTCTCTACTTCCTGCTTTACTTATTATCTTCAACCAAAGTAGAATTCAGTCAGTTTGCACCACTTTGGGGGAACCGGTTGTTAACTTTCTGAACAGTTTGGTGAACTGGTTGTTGGAAGAAATCATTAGGGCAGGGAACCAGTTGTTAAATTATTTTAATCCCACCACTCCCTTCAACCCTGAAAGTTATGCTGGCACCCCTTTAAGTGTGTGGAATCTTCTTTATAGGGACCTGAGATCCATCAGTCAGAACCAACTGTAAAATGTTGGTTTATAGGGAGGAAGGAGACTGAAAGGTAGAGGGAAGGGAAGGAGTGTCTCTGCCACTCATGCAGCTGAGAAAATTGTTTTGCAAACAAAGCTCCTTCAAGAACAAAAAAAGAAGTCTTTTGGCTGCTGCGCCTGAGAAATAATAGAGGCTCAGAAATGCCTGCAAAGCTAAGTGCAAATCATTCAGATGTACCAGTAGGTTTGGAATTGCCTTCTGCTTGCTTTAACCAGAGCATATGGTGTGAGCTCTACCCACACTATCTCTAAAAGAAAATAGTATAACAATAAAATCTGTGTAAGAAGGCAACCCAAATTTCATGCCTAGAAAAGCCAACATCTGTGAGCTGCATAAATTATGCAAATTCATGCATTTTCTCATTTGCATCATTGCTAGTCATGGGGAGAGCCACTGAGCACTACAGCTCATGATAATATTCTGTGCATCCGAGAGATCTAGCAGTGCTCATAGGATATGAAGTTATAGGCGCTTTGTTTCTTCAACCCAGTTGAATGTCCTGTTTTTGAGACGTAGTTGGTTGAAATTAAAATAATCAGGCATATGATTTCAGAGCAATTCCACAGATTGGATAATTCACTAACCCCTAAACTAGTTAATAACAAAATTTCAAATTATTATATCAGTCCAGCAAAAATGATAGGGAATAAACCATTGACATTCCCCAATCTTTGAACAGTTTTATTGAATGACTTCTAGTTTTCTCCCAATAGCCTCCATTTTTAACTTAGGCATTCTGGAAGTTGTTCAAACTCTAGCATGATGACTTCTCTGACACCTTTCTCCACTTAATAAGTTCATGATTCTACGTAAGAAGTTGTAAAATATTCTGGTTTCTGCTTTTATGTATGGGTGGGTTTTCTTGCAAACTTCGTCTCTAGCCAATAATGAATAAAACATTCTGCATTGCTCATGAATATCCAGGTAGACTGAAACAATGACCTGTCAACATCTACTGAGTTAAGCTTGGCGATGCAAACTGAACCTTGAATCCATATTCTCAGGATGCCAAATGCAGACCTCCTGTTAAGGTTGTTAGCACAAGAAAAGTTAGTTTGTCTCTCTGCTGTGGAATGCAGAACCTGAAAAGTTGTCAGGGGCCTGTCAAGCCACAACATATGGCTAGCTATAAATAGGAATTGGTGGCCACCAGCCACCTGCTTAGAGACAGAACACCGATGTCAGCTTCCCATACAGCATGCTGCCCATGATGTCATTGACAGTATGGATAGTATCACAGGGGGGCATACTGTTCCACCGTCTTGCCTTCTCAGTGCTAATTGGCTTAGCAGATGAAAGCAGATGCTGTAACAAGTCACAATGGTGGCAAAATGATATGTATACCATGACAACATTCAAATGGCGCAACACAGCACTTACAGTACATACTTGCATCAGGCATCATGATGGAAGTCACACCATTATGATATCATTTGTTTCCTTTACTTGCCACAGATGCCTGTGGATGGTGATGCTATCAGAGTTGCATCTCCACTCTCTTCTCTCATCCACGATGTTTTCATCATTTAAAGAATAGCATGCAAATTATGAAAGGTCTCATGCAAGTTTTCTGTAAGCACCGATTGTACCTACAAGTATCTATATTTAGAATTTTTTTTAATCCCCAAAGGCTGCTTCTCCTGATTTTCTTTTTCATTCATTCATTCATCTATTCATTCATTTTATATGGAGCAAGAGTTTTTGTGGTTTTTTAGCCATCTGCATTATTCATTGACTTAGTAAATGTTTTCTATGTCACTTTCTTTTGGCTTCTTTTATGTTAAATTTTGTCTTATCTGTTGTCAGCTGTGGTCAGTCAATGTGGTGTAATGGTTCAGATGTCACTCTGGGAAATGAGAGAATCAGGTTCAAAACTACCCTCAGCCATGGCGACTTTGGGCAAGAAACTCAACCTGACTTACCACACAGGATGGTTGTGAGAATAAAAATGAAGCTGAAAGGTGAACAAAGAAAAGTGAGGAGGAAATCTAATGAATAAATAAATAATGGATGTTTCATAAAGATGCATAAATATTTCCGCAAATAATCAAAGATAGAATGACATAGATTTTGTACAGGGGTGGGTTGTAAATAGTTTTGCTGCCGGTTTGCTCAGGTTCGTGCCTTGCACATGCATGCAAAGTGCATGTGTGCATGGGCGCAGCCATCAGAAAATAGCTTCTGTGCCCACAGAGACACTGAAGGAACTGGCTCTGTGACATCATTGGCGCGTTACTAGAACTGGTTAGAACCAGTAGAAACCCACCTCTGATCATGTACAATGCGATAAAAAAACCATGATTTTGAGTAGGATAATATTATTCTTATTGCTGAATAAGAAGGAATGAAGAGTAGATATATTTGCAAATTAGAATTAAAGACATACCCGTTTTCCCAGTTAATTGCCTTATTTTCCAGATGGTCTATTATCACATACACATACTTTTTTTTATCAGTATGTTTTTTATTTTATTATTTTACATGAGTGATTACTTCCTAGTAAACTGCTTTGTGATTTGCGAAAATGAAAATACACTTTATATACATAAGGCTAATGTTTAGTTAGCCTCTAAAACGTTTTTCAGCATTGGTATTTGAGGCATCACCTTTCACTCTATATACTTGTCTGAGTTTAAAAGCTGTAAATCTGAGCATATGATCTACCAAGGAGTTTCTTTTCTATGGTTCACCAGCCGGAAGGTCCTTTCCAACTCTGTTATTCTGTATTCTGTGTGATCTATACACTTTGTGGAAAAGTAGAAGACGGCCTATTCAGTTGGGCTCCTCAGATTAGGAAATGCTTCCCTGTGCTCAGGATCAGGACAACTCTAAAGCTGCCATTTCCATTATCCTGCTGGTTTTTTCTTTTTTAGATTTCTATCCTGTCTCCCCGTCCCCTATATACAATTTAAGATGGCAAATATACCAAAACTTCTTCATCCTCATATTTTCCTACAACAACTCTGTCTCTAGTCAATGGAATTTTTCTAGTTAATGGAAAAATAGAGTAGAATAGAATAGAATAGAATAGAATAGAATAGAATAGAAGAGAAGAGAAGAGAAGAGAAGAGCTGGAAGGAACCTTAGAGGACTTCTATTCCAACCCCCTGCTCAGGTAGGAAACCTTGTCCAATCTCTTTTTAAAAACTTCCAGCATTCACAACTTCTGGAGGCAAGTTGTTCCACTGGTTAATTAATGGTATGAACAATTGATTTTTTTGAATTGAAGTTAGATCTTGTCAAATTGGGCAGTTCCTGATTCACTCTAACTTGAATTAGGAGTTCTGCATTACCCACACCAAATTTTGGGATCAATACAATCAAGTAAAACAGTGTTTCTCAATTTTGGAAACTTTAAGATGGGGGACTTCAACTCCCAGAATTCAGGGAGTTGAAGTCCCACCATCTTAAATTCTTCAAGGTTGAGAAACACTACAAGTAAAACATTACATTTAAGACTGAGCTGATGAAGATGCACTGGAAAGAAAAAAACTTCAGACACTGTAAACTTCTTACTTTACTTCTGTATTTGGATGGCAGTCCACTTTAAAGACAAAGAAGTATAAGAAGGAAAATTAGAGGCTTTGATGTTGTCCATCAAATGGGATAAACCAGGACTCTTGGTAAAATTTGTCCCATTAGAGTTAGATGTATTCTCTTTCCAGTAATATAATGTCACTCTATATGTGTTCCCTAGTGCTGCGTAATGGAGTGAGCTCCCGTTACTTGTCCCAGCTTCTGCCAACCTAGCAGTTCGAAAGGATGTAAAAATGCAAGTAGAAAAATAGGAACCACCTTGGTGGGAAGGTAACAGCATTCTGTGTGCCTTTGGCATTTAGTCATGCCGGCCACATGACCACGGAATCGTCTTCAGGCAGCGCTGGCTCTTAGGCTTAGAAATGGAGATGAGCACTGCCCCCCCAGAGTCGGGAATGACTAGCATGTATGTACGAGGGGAACCTTTACCTTTACTTGTATGTAAGATATACAATACAATATAAGATATGTATATCTAGATATACCTGTTTTCTCTTCTGGGACAGATTGGTAAGAGCAACTCTAGAATAAGATACAAAGACATGAGAGAAGAAATAACTTTGAAGTTAGCATAGAAAAAGCTTTTCAGAGCATGCTGCTTGCCTGAGATCTATGTTTTCTATGGAGTTTTCTATACAGACGCTCCCTCCCTTCCCCTACTAAATTTAAACCCATTTGTGAAACTTGTTGTGGGTTTTCTTAAATATGCACCTGGCCATTGCTAAAAAAAAAGTCCTCCTCTATTTGCATTCTGGGAAATTAACACTAATGTTCTCCTTAATTTCTAAGCAGCACTTATTATTTGCTTGTGAATTGATACGCCACATTGCCTCTTGCAACAACAGCTACATTATGCTTCCTTGCACAAAACCAGCTGTCAGCTTAGATTTCCTTAATCCTGTCAGGTTCCAACTTGGCCAACCGACAGTCATTATCTGTAGGGAAACCATCTGTGAAACAAAGCAATGTCTCTGGTAAAATGACACACCATAAAAAAAAGTCAGTTGGGGCATGATAATAAAGAGGAAAATTTTGCCCATTACAGTTTCCTGTTATTTCTCAGAGTAAAATTAACATAAAGATATGATTATGACTGCTTCATTTATATTCCAGTTTGTGTCCTGTCTTAAATCCTGCATAGGTATACTTAGCACTTAATATTATTGCTATTACAGTACAGATCTTATCTTATTGGTGGCCAGGGAAGCTAACAGTAATAACAATAAGGTATAGCATAAAACAGCCCTATAGAATAATATGAAATAGCTAGGCAAACTAATAAAAAAATCAGTTAAGAATAAAAACTTTACTAATAGAGGGGGGATTTGGGTTACCAAACTGGGAATTATACTACCAGGCAGCTGCCCTTACTTGGTTAAAAGAATGGATAACTCTGAGACATAGACGACTATTAATATTGGAGGAACATGATTTGCAACTGGGGTGGCATGCCTTCCTATGGTATGGGGGGGAAAAACACACAAATATTTTCCATGACATTATATTAGAAACACTTTGTTTTCAGTATGTTAAAAAATCAAGGAGAAACGCTATTTGAAATACCCGTCTGGGTCTCCACGATGGAGGAATTTGACATACCCAAATGTGATGGATATGGGAAAAATCCTAAGATATAAAGACATTTTGAATGAAAAAGGGGAACTGAAAAACAAACAGGAATTGAATAGACAAGGGAGAGACTTAACATGGTGGCCGTATGCACAAATACAATCTAGATATCAAAAAGATGCTAAAATATATGTTTTTTATAAAGAACCAACAGAACTGGATCAAATTTTAATAGAACTGGAGAAGAAGCTAATTAAAAATTATATAATTATTTATTGAGTATTAGAATGGAAGAAGAGCAAGTAAAGGAAACCATGATAGCATGGGCCAAAAACTTTGGGTACTCTATAGAATTGGATAAATGGTAAAAATTGTTGGATAGAAACTATAAATTAGCAATGTCCGCTGCATATAAAGAAAAATTATATAAAATATTTTATAGATGGCACTTCCCTCCAGCAAGATTAGCCAGGATGTTTAAAGATACTGTATGTCCGCCAAGTGTTGGAAGTGCAACCAGATCCCGGGTTCGTACTACCATATGTGGTGGATGTGTCCAAAAGCAAAAAATAACAGACAAAAAATACATACCTGGATAGAAAAAATGATAAAGGAACATATAGATCTAAAACCGGAAATATTTCTGTTGGGAATTATACCAGAAAAATACAGTAAAAGGAATGTGTATTTAATAGTACATGTGTTAACAGCGGCCAGAATCGAGTTTGCACAACATTGGAAGGGCAAGGAGATCCCTACAGAAGAGAAGATAATAAAAAAAAAATCTTAGAATGTGTAGAAATGAGTAGATTAACTCTTGAAATGAAAGAAAAGGAAGACACTGAATATTTTGAGATATAGGATTTGTTCTATCGATGGTTAAATAAGAGAAACAGAAGTTGGAGCCAGGATGAGATAAAAACAGTTCATCTCCTGAACAATCATTTCCAAAATGGTGGTTCTAGCTTCAGTCCCATCCAACTTGTCAGCAAGTGATCAGACTGGCTAAAATTTAAGACAATTGTGTCCGATCAGAGTAGAGCATGATGTGCTCAATATTGGATGTGGGGAGAAATTGAAGAAATTATTCAGCTTTACCAGCAATCACTGTATTATGGTATGTACCGTAGTAGGAAATGAAAGAAATCAAAACAAATAACTAGAAAGAGAGTGAATAAGAAGAACTTAGAACAATCAATTCAACATCAGTTGTGTATATGTTTTATGTAACAAAATATCATTGGGATAAGCCAGGATTAAGAAGCTCTACATTCAGAAGCATCAACGCAAATAAATGGTGCTGCTTTTTCCTTATACAGTAAATATGGGAACTGTGGCTCTATGGGCCAAGTCTGCTCAGAGGATATGATAATAACCACATGAAATCAGAATTCCAGTATTTGCTGTCTGGAAAGTGCATCTGAGTTGATTCCGTGGGTGCCATCATTTTGGATTTTGCTTCTGCGCATGCGCAGAAGCTATTTTTTAATCGCCGTGCATGCGCTTGAGGCGTAACCCTGAGCGAACCGGCAGTAAGAAGATTCATAACCCACCTCTGCTCCAATCCATCTATAACTACTATGAACTACTGATGGTGGGAAAATGAATGCCTCAAAATGCTGCCAGAGAATGAGGAAGAGGAGAGTAAAGGGGAAGGCAAACGCTGTGGGGTCTTTGTCTGCCTGGGGTGTCTCACCTGCAATGAGCTGGGATTAGATCATAGAATCATTGGGTTGGAAGGAATATTAGATGACTTCTGGGCCTAACCCCTGTCCCAAGCATAAGGGGGCAGTTCATTGAGAGCTGGCCCAGGAAACAAAAGAGGAAGAATGAAGTCTTTATGCAATAGGTGGATAAATCAATGGTGCAACTGCACTGGGAATATGGTTTACTGTTCTGTCACTGCACTTCAAGAAAGGATATAGTAGACCCAGAGAAGTTTCATAAGAGGACAACTAAGATGATCAAAAGGCTGGTGCTGCTTCCTTATGAGGATAAAGTCATCGAATAAAATTGATACCTGTAAACCCAAAATGGATTTTTAAAAAATACAATACATAATTATATGTCAAAATGTGTCACCTTGGAGAGGTAATACTAGCAACCAGATTGGTAGCTTCAAAAAAGGGATGGACTGCTTTATGGAAGTTATGGAGGATCAATGGCTATTAGCCTTGATGGGAGTGGAACTGCCTCTGAAGGCCATCGGCTGGGAGGCTTCCTTGTGCAGATGTTTGGCCAGAGATCCAATCCAGGAGGGCATTGCTTATATTCCTACTGTAGGGGCTAGTGGTGGCACAAACATTACCAGGGAAATTCTTGATGCATGGATGCTACTTAGTGTGATTCCTTCTAAAAACACCATAGAATCAAACACAATTTGATTGCTGGATGTGATTTTGTTACCTTGAGCAGCAAAAGAAAAAAAAAGAAAGAAATGGAGACCAAGGCAGAGTTATGCTGTTGAAGCAGGAGGGTTCTCAGCAGGCCAGTTGGAACCTAACAGATCACGAGCCTTCCAAAGCCTCTTTCTCTATCACGTAATATGGGGTTCCATGTTCTGAAGGGAAACACCACTTCCCTATTCTATTACCTTGACCCCCCTCCCCAAAGAGGTGGGTTCCTACTGGTTCTATCCGGTTCTATAGAACTGGTAGTAACCTGGCAATGACATCGCGGAACTGGTCCCATTGGTGTCTCTGTGGGCGCCGCCATTTTATTTTGTTTGTTTGTGCGCATAAGCAGAAGCTAGTTTTCTATTGTTGCATACGCACATGCAGCACGACCCTGAGTGAACCGGCAGCAAAAATATCCAGAACCCACCCCTGGACCCCTCACAACAGCAGAGTCGTCACAAGATGGAAACTCCAATATGAGGATATGTTTCAGCAAATGGTAAATAATTTGGAGCCAAGGCAGGGAGGCTCTGTGAATGAATCTTCCACATACACATTTAATGAATAGAAAAGAAAAGGATTTCCTATGAGGACTCTGCTTACTGCTAAAGTGATTTCTGTGCAATGACAAAATCTGTCTGCAGTTGAAACATACATCCTTGTTTTTGTTGTTTCACTGAGAATTCTTAGAATTTGAGGAAAAATTGCTGCTGTTGCTTTAAAAAAATAGAATGAATTTTCAGGCAGCACGAAAGCTATTCTGCAAACACACATTTATTTATAAAATACTATATACAAGACATCTTTCAGCTCCAAAAAGCTTATCAGTTTAAAACTAAAACACTTAAAAATAAACAGATTAAGGACAATAAAGATATTTTAAAACAGAGCAGAATTAATTACACTTAAATTGGAACAAAGGAGGCTTTTAAAGGTTTGAGCATTCTACTTAAAACTGAACAAAGATGAAACTGATTTAATTTTCTAAGGAGGTGAATTCTCAGGTAATTTTGTAGGATTATACTACAAAATTATACTACAAAAAAGAAAAGAAGAGAAATGTTTACAAGGATTGTCAAAATAGTGTTGACATAGTCAAAATACAAATTGTACAGATTGCAACTGTACTCCATGCAATCATTTGTGAATACACAGACACATGAAGAGCTTTGGTAACTATTTAAAAGAAGTCCTAATGGACAGAGGTAAATAGTGTGGTATGAAAAGTTATTACAGTAATGTTTGGACAAAAAGTTAAAGTGCAAAGCGTACTAGATTTATTTTGATGAATGAATTATCCTCGGTACAAACTGTCATCCAGTAACTGGATGCATATTTGGAGAGGACATTGTATTTCTTTTTATTTACTTTTTAAAATTTATATCCTACCTTGTGTTCATAAGGCATTGCAAACTACATATGTCCAAAGCTAGAAAAAGCACATAAAGATTAGAAGCGTAGACAGATACTACATATATTTAGGCTCATGTCTTATTGAATACCGTATTTTTCGGACTATAAGACGCACCTGAATATAAGACGCACCTGAGTTTTTTGGGAGGAAAATAGGGGGAA
>JANHFT010002170.1:280394-291328 GCA_032467955.1 Pseudoxenodon macrops | reverse complement strand
AAAATTTGGGACAATTGGTATAAATGGTTGGAAGAAAAAAGCAAAATAAACAGATGAGATTGATGACAAAGACAAAAGAAATAAATGTAAATATATAGATGTAAATATGTATATTAATGTGGATACAAATGAGATTGTGGAAAAGAAGTCAAGAAAAGGTGTAACCGATGACAACTGAAATTGGAGTGACTGGACTTTTCTATTTGTACCTGCTTGATTGACATTAGCCATAAAAGGTCAGACCAGTATACTATACGCCAGGAGTGTCAAAGTCATGACGACACGTTGTTATCATGTGATGTATCACAACTATTTTTCCTTTCGCTAAAATTGGGGTAGGCGTAGCCAGCGCGTGACGCATATGGTGCCTGGGCTGTGAGTTTGATACCCCTACCTTAGTTTTTCCTGAGTAATAATGTATGTATTGGTCCTCACAAGATTTATGTGGAATAAAACCATGTCCATCCATGCATAATTTGGTGATAGACAAATGCACATCTGTGGTGTGCATAATTGAGACTTTAGTTGGACAACAATTGTGATCTTATTGGAGATCATTTTCCCCCAGTCCTGCTGTAATTCTGAAACCAAGGAGAAGTAATTGCTGCATTCATTCATGAGACCTTGGCAATGAACAGTAACATTTACCTGAAAGTAATTGGATATGGCTCCTGTGTGTAAAAGTGAGCGGTAAACTCCACCCTGCTGATTAATATCAGCCTTTCAGGTGCTCCTAGTCTTTATTTTGGGACTGATACTCAAATCCTTGAAGCTTTGGGTTCAGAGGATAATGAGTCTCCATATTCTGGGAGAGACATCGGAATAGATTTAGGATTTCATGACTTCTACGTTGGGCAGTGAGCTTGTCTCAGGTAATCTCAACTTAGATTCACAAAGATGGGTAAACCAAAATATTTAATTGGAGATGATAAGATGTGATCTGAATATGGAAAAAATTCACACCTATTCTTTGCTATGATCAGATCCCTTTATGATCGTACTGTAGATTACTGTATTGTGCAAGATAATCAAAATTGCTTTTGTGAGGACATTTCCAAGTGGCAATCCTGAATGGTTGTTTGTTTATCAGGAAGATTATAAGAGAGGAAACAGACAAAAAGATGCCCAGAGCAATAATAATGCAAGACCAAAAGTGAATCTCTCATGATCACAAACAAGAAAGCTACATTTTATAGGATCTCATTAGTCAGACTTATTGAAGGAAAGGGGATTAGATTGCAGAATCTTGGGAACTGGACATTTGTACTTTAGCACCTCATTTATTGATACGTTAAAGTAAGGGCTTTGGTTGCTCTAATCCTCTACCTGTCTCTTAAAAAGAGGAGAGGTTGTCATTGTTTTATTGATAAGGAACGTACACATTTTACAAATTTACAAATTCCTATGCTTGGAGGATTCCATTATAGATTTGATCGAACACTGGTATGTACCTGGTCGTGATGAGAGCAGTGAAGCAAATGTTCTTTTTTGTTCTTATTGACTCTACAAGTAATAGCTTTGTTTAGTGTGATCTGAAGATCTTCTGTCTATATTAACCCTTCCTTTTGGCAGAAAGGCACTTGGAAGATAGTGGGAAATCAACTACCGGTCAGTATCCAAACATGGTACAGTGGTAATCAAATCTAATCTTTATTACTGGCATAGATCAGCATAATTGTAATAGTATGTTCAGAGCCTGAGAGAGATTTCACTTTGGACATCTGGTCAGTCCCCTTTTACCAGTCAAGTGAACAACCTTTATACCAGTTCATGCAGAGGCTGTGGTCAAGAGGCTAAATTCTCATTTTAACAGGCTGGGACATAAAATGGCTTTTGAAAGTGAAAACAATTTACCGTAATTTTTGGAGTATAAGACACACCTGAGTATAAGACGCACCTTAGTTTTTGGGGAGGAAAATAGAGAAAAATATCTGCCTACCAGGTATTCATCTGGCTAGCGTCCTTAGTCTGATCAGCTTCAGCACATTATTTTATCCCCTGGTCAGGACTGAAAAAAAGCTTCTAAAGCACAGCTGATAGAGAGAAATAATGAAAAAACCCTGCAAAGATTTAGGTCTAAAAAAAAAGAAGCTTCGGAGGGAGTAGCAATGAAAAAAGCCTGCAAAAATCGCTTTACTCTTCACTTGCCTCGTCAGGTCTGAAAAAAGCTTTGAAAAAGCTACATTTGGCGGGTAAGACACACCCAAATTATCAGCTTCTTTTGTGTGTGTGTGTGTGTGTCTTATACTCCAAAAAATACAGTAGTGCTTGAAATTTCTATAATCTCTTTCCTTTTCCACAAATCTTATTAAAGAAGCATTTGTGAGAATTTTGCTATTAGCTTGACATCTTGTCACAGACAGAAACATGAATGCGTGCATCTGTTCCTCTGGTGGATCTTTGTTGGGCTCTGGATGGAAAGAATATGCACAACATGAATGGCATCAGTTCCATTGACTATAGTATCTATCTGGACTGCCTGGATAGGTTGGGATTTGGGAATACTGTCCTGGGTGGTGCTGTTGGTACCTGAGCAGGTGATTCCAGTCGGTAATTATGGGATAAGATCAATCAAATCTTTATAGTTTATTTTTCTGCAGCATGCTATTCAAGCGGCTCTGGGCATGTGGAGGGCCACAGGAATCAGTCCTTTTCCCTCAGTCATTTAAGTAAAACAGGCCATCCACCAATGACATGGCAATTACACATTGCCACTGGAGACTGGGCTAAAGATATTGTGGAGGTTTTTAATGTAAGATTGTGGATGGAGGAAACAAGCTGGAAGTGTTGTGTATCCGTAAACAACTTGGCAAATGAAATGTCACTTTTGGTAGTTACTATAATAAGGATCACACATTCCACAAAGAAACAAGCCAGCCCAGTTGCTTGGTAGTAATTTCTAGCTTCCCTTTAAGCAGCCTGCAAACACAAGAGACCCAATATCATAGTTGTCCCTCCCTCTATTGATAATAATGGGTTACTAACATTCTTATTGAAGCCTTTGGAAGTCTGAAAAATAATTTTTAAAAAGTGGAGTTCCTCTCTTCTGCTGTGAGATTTTTAATCTGTTGTAAGAAGACTTATTTTCCACACTACTCTTACATTGCTTGAACAGCTTATCGTATGAATGAGATGTCTATAATTATTTTTGAGATCTTGCTAGTTTCAACAATTGTGGTTGACAGTTACTGTATAGCATGGGTGTCAAACTCACCTTGTCACATTGCTGTCACATGACATACCTCGACGTTTTTCCCCTTCGCGGAGCTGAGGTGGGTGTGACCTGTGTGTGACGCATCCGGCCCATAGGCCTCCAGTTTGACACCCCTGCTGTATAGGTTCATACAGTAGTTTCCCAAACAATCATGGGTCTGTACATATCTGAAAATAATCGTTTGCAGAAGGCTCAGTGATATAAATGACTATGTTATAAGCCTTTGGCTTTGCCCATTTTTCTGGTTTGAATTTACAAGTCATTTCCATTCATTTCAAATGTAATTGATCACTTGATAGTTCTATTAATTCCAAATGTTAAAAAGATCAACATCAGACTGTTTGATATACTTTCTGTGTTGAACCCAGAAGCCTTGCAGTGTTAGAGATACCTTGAATAGGTAGGTACAAGTGGACCAGTTTGGCAAACTTTAGATACTTGTGGATACAGTGATCCATTGACATCAGAAATGTGAGATTAAATTTCTGAATACTTCTCATAATAAGAAAAGTTATTTGTTTGTTTGTATCCTGCCTTTATTATCTTTCTCCTCCTATTTTTGCCACAGCAACCCTTTGAGGTAGGTTGGGCTGAGAGTGTGTGACTAGCCAAAAGTCACCCAGCTGGCTTTCATGGCTAAGGCGGGGGACCTTATGTCATGTGTATACAAACTTGAAGAATTATCACGTCACAAATGGTGTTTAATCTTTCACTCAATTAAAAAAAAAATTGTATCATTGTTTGAAGCTGCCAATAATATAAGAGGCGGCTAAAATTTGTGACCAAATAAGCCCCATGTTCTCTGTTGATTGTTATAATGTTATGTCACAAATCCCTGTTGTGCTTCAGAACATGGATGCTAAGACATGTTGGGACTCACTAATAATGGGCAGGCTATTCAATTTTGATAGAGTATGGTAGAGTTTAAATGTGCAACTCTCTCTAACACTTCTAATCCTGCAAGAAGGTATGCAAGTAGTACTTCATGCCTGCACAACTCCTAATAGCAAGAGGAAAAGTAGTCATGAGTGTTAGTCATTGCACAATATAACTCTAGTTGTAAAAACTTGTCTTCTAGAAACAGTTGGTACTTGCCATAAACCATATTTCAGAGATTAGTGGAACTTTTTGCCAGAAGCCACTTGCATTCAGATTCTAGTTGCCTCTGCTGTTTGTTCTCTTTTATGGGTACAGATAGGTAGAGTATGTTCTTGGAAGAAGGGCTAATTTTATAAAAATGTTTCTCTCCTTACTCACTTGTTGTTCAGTAAACAAGATGAACAAGATTGCAAGGAGGGAATTAATGCACATAAGGATTTTAATTTTTTTTGAGAAATAGCTACACTAATTTTGGTTTAACATTTTTGTTCAGCACACAAATTAATAAGAGCCAAATATCATATATTTATGTGTGAACTATCTTTGTGAATATAGTATCTGCACATATTAGAAAGTGTTTTGGTACAGTATTAACAAATATAATAGACTCTAGCAACCTAAAGCTGAACAATAATAGAAGGAGGCATGTTGGTTTCTGAAATACCAATTCTTCAAAGATTTTGCTTCAAATTTCTATGATAGTATCGGTTGCAATCTGATGTACACAAGCAAAAAAAACCTTTCCAAATTCCATTTAAACAGCATTTTGAAAATGGAACTTGATTTTAATTTATACACTACTGACTTTAGGGTAATTTCTCACGTTTTAAAAATATTATCATGGATCTGTTAGTGTATAATCATACAGATGATTTCATCTGTTTATGTTGTGAATATCCTTAATAATTTAAGATCCATGATTTGAAACATGTAATATTGAGTTTTATTTCCTTAGTATTATTATTATAATGCTGCTTGAAATATATTCTTTGGAATGCTTGAAATAGCAATAAACCTAGTGTTGTAGCAAGTGAGTATACTGGTAATTGGATGGTAATTTAACAGTATCATCACTGCATTTCGGCTGTTGCCTTCAGTATATGGCTACTGTATCATCAAAACATTTGGTAATTATTATTTATTTAGCATATGAGGAGAACATGACAGAAAAGAAATAAACGTCTACACACAAGCCACATAATTATATACAAAACTTCTATGGAAGAATGGCAGTGGCCTCATACTAACTGTATGTCTAATTCATCTATCCAGGCTATCTCCTCTGACGTTGCTTCGTGCAGATCTTCTAGGGAACCAGAGAACAGATGTCGTGGCAATCTTGCACAATATTTAATTATTTACATATCAGCAGTACAGTTGCAACAAGGGGAATCTTTCCATCCCCAATGATACAGGACAGAGGCACTTCTTCCAGTATTATACCCATTTCTGTTCAATTTTGTCCAGATACAGTGAGTCAAGTTAAAACCAGGTGGTTTGATAGAGAGATCAGTAATGGTCAGGCCACAAGACCATTCTTGGACCATTCCTCTCTCCAGGCATTTTTGGGGTTAAACTGGGTAGAGGTGAAATGCTCTCTAGAGGTTAAGTGAATAACTGTTTTCTATGCTGGCCTATGGGATTTCACTCTTATGATGGACTCTGCATTGTCCTGGTGAATGGGGAGGGCCTTGTTGTTCAGCATCCTTGACCATAGCTGAACAAGAGCTTGTTGTCTTTTAATGTGGGGCAGTATGATATTATTAAGTACTGGTAACCAGTCCACAGGAGTGGGATGCAATGTGCCAGAGATGATACACATTGTCCGGTGGAATTGGACATTGACCATTTGAGTGTGGGCGCTGTTAAGCCACACGCTGGCACAATATTCAGCAGTGGAATAAACCAAAGCCAAGGCTGTTGTTTGTAAGGTGTTAGCATCAAAACCACAGGATGTTCCAGCCAGTCAGTTGAGTAAATTGTTGCAGCTTTTCAATATTTTAATATTAAATACCTGTTTTTTCCAGGTATTGTAAGAAGGCTAGTGATTTGTCCAATGTTACCCCCAGGTACTTTGGACAATTATTACATTGTAAAACATAATACCTTCACTGAAGGCTGGTAATTTGCATATCTGTTGCTGAGGTAAAATGTGGCTACATCTGTTTTTGTTATGCTTGTTTGGAAACACCATTTTTTTGAAGTAGTCTTTCGGCTTCTTGAGATCTTGAGAAAGGATTTCTTCTTTGCCACTGAAGTTGGCTCTTTGAACTGTGAGATTGATGTTTGTGGAGATTCTCAGTCATCCTGGTTATGGTTGTCCCAAAGGTGCTTTTTCAAAAGGCAACTGAACTTTGTTTTTACTTGAAAACACATCATTACTCATCCAAGAAGCTTCTTCTTCAATCTCCTTTGGGTGAGGTTGATATCATTGGCAAAAATAAATTTCCAAGAAATGGCTTCAGGCAGTTCATGGCTGTACAACTTTAAAAGAGCAAATGATAGCACTGATCCTTGGGGTAGTCCATTATTCAACTTATGATACATACTTCTATTGAATTCTGTGAAAACGTAAAATAATGTGTTACTCAACATGTTATCAATCAAGGCAATGGTATGACAAGGTATAACATTGATTAGTTTGAGGAGAAGTCTTTCTCTATGGATAGTATTATAGGCTGCTGAAACATTTTTTATTTTTCTTTGGAATTTGTTCTCCAGGTAGGATGTTAATGCAAGGAGTTAATGTCACTACAATCACATTTGGGGCGAAATCCAGCTTGTTCCACTTGGAGTACAGATTTTACTGATAGGGCTATTCTACTTAACACAAGTCTTTCTAAAAGTTTGTCGGTGAGACAGAGAAGAGCCATTGGCCAGTAAGTTTGGGAAAGGTTTGGATACTTTCCTGGTTTCAAAATTGCAATAATTTTAATCTTCTTAAATATAGGAGCCAGCCATCCTGAGTATAGTATGGAACTAAAAAAGGAGGCAAGTCAATGTTTAGTTGCTGGACCACAGTTCTTTAGTAGTTCTGGGTATATGCCATCAAATTCTGCAGCTTTACCATTTTGCAAAGAATCCAGCACCCTCTGGATTACACCTCTGATGTAAATGGGCATGAGTATAAAGCATGTGGTGGAAGATCATGCTTCAACAGTCTAAGTTCAGATCTAATTTGACTAGGGAATTTTTTATATCTTGCAGTCCTTGAAATAGAGATGAGATGGTTAGGTATGGATTCCACACTGATGGTAGAATGTTTTCTCAATGGTACGGATAAGAAGTCCAATTTTCAGAAAAGAGACCAGATTTTCCTGCTTGAGTGGGTAAAATTTAGATTTTCTAGAATCCTGGACCATTTCTCTTTTCTGGCTCTGTACAGGAACTTCAGCAATTTGGTTACTTTCTCCAGATTACCATCCTATTCAAACTTGGCGCAGAAGCGACTTGTCTCCTCACTCCATCTAGAGATGTAATCTTTATGGTAGACTCTGGGAATGTTTCCTTTAGCCACAGATTTAATTAAGCCAATAAACCTGTAGTAGTTCTTAGGGATTGCTTTGATCCATCTGATATTAGTATCAGTGTGTTTGACATAAGTATTCCAATCTGCTTTCTGGAAGTTCCAACTACATTTAAGAGTCGACTTAATTACTGGGATCTGGTATTCTTTAGAAGATTATAGGCCTGCGTTGACTGAATGGAAAATTGTTCAAAACCTGTCTCTGGATTTGAGATTATGATTTTACTATTCCAGAGAAGAAAGAAAACAAAGGTCTGGATTATAGTCCTGTTGCCAATGAGCAGAATGAATTTGCTGCTATCTTTAGCATCATAAATAAGAATAAATTTGTTTACTTCCATCCAATTGAATAATCTACTCCCATTTTCATCACATTGGCTATAGCCCCAAGATGTGTGGTGAATATTAGAATCACCAGGGATTATACTATCTTCCACAGGCATTGATAAGACAGAATCTAGTCAACTGTGCATTGGAGGCTTGTAAACATTCATGATGGTAATATTCTATAATTCTAAGGACATAGAGAAGATATTCTGATTGGTAGTTGAATTAATAATTGGAGGAAGGGCATTATAACTATCAATATCATCCTTGACATAAATAGCAATTCTCTATTTAGGATGGTGCAATGCTATTATTATTTTATATCCAAAGAGTTTAGCCCTAATTGTCAGTTGGAGGTCGTCTTCCGTGTGTTTTTTCCTGAAGTACCAGAACATCAGTGGTATAATCCATAAGGATCTTAGCCAAGTATTCACTTTTGGCTCTATTGATGCCTACAATGTCAAGCTGGCAGACATCTGTGTGTGTAATGCTAAGACCCCAAAAGGACAATAGGTAGTCCTTGATTTACAACAGTTCATTTAGTGACTGTTCAAAGTTACAACTTTGTTACAAAAAGTGACTTATGACTGTTTTTCACACTTAAGACTATTTCAGCAGCTCCATGATCACGTGATCAAAATTCAGATGCTTGGCCTCTGGTTCATATTTATGACAGTTGCAGTGTCCCAGGGAACAATTTTTTTGACCTTCTGATAAGCAAAGTCAATGAGGAAGCTATATTCACTTAACAATCATATTACTAATTTAACAACTGCAATGTTTCACTTAACAACTGTGGCAAGAAAATCATAAAATGGGTCAAAACTCACCAACTTTAATAAATGTCGCACTTGGCAATATAAACTTTGGGGTCGATTGTGGTTGTAACTCGAGGACTACCTGTATTTGGTTTTATGCACTTCCATTTGTCATGGCCATGAGACCCGAGAAGGCAGTACGTCTGCACCTGGTCGTTTCATCCATTTAGCACCACTCAGGGAGCACGTGTAACTTAAGGAATGCTACGGATGCTAGCAACTATTGCTTCCCTGCTGCTCCCCATACTGTTGCCTTCAGTATGTGGCTAATATGTCATCAGAACAGTTGGTAATTAAGATTAAGTGGGTAAGAATGTGAAAAGCTTCAGGTTCCATGATAAAATGGTCTGCAAATATATATAAGTTTTAAATGGCATTGGCAATGTATCTTGAATGCAGTCTTCTCCAGTTTAGCTTTATGTAGTGCCAAACTGCAAATAAAATGAGTAGTTCTTGTATTATTTTTTCTGGGTGTATATTTATGTTTGTAAGATCCAGCTATTTGTAAGTTTATGTTTTGATCAGGGAGGCAATGTTTAGAGAGTAGAACTTAAATATTGTGCCTGACGCTACTACATTTGCAACATACCTTTAATAAATAATAAATATTCGCAATTTGTTTTTAGGTTGCTACATGAAATATTTAGCAAACTGTTTAAAAAGTACTCATGCTTTATTCATGTGAGCACATTCCTAAAGGAAAGCTCTCTTTTACAAACTTTGCTCTAGATTGTTAAACATTTCTAGAGGAGTAGCCATATCATTGATAGCAAAATCAGCCAGGAATCTTGTGACATCTTAAAAACCTTCATCCCTTCTCTCAGAATTGGCCTAGAACATTATGAAAAAAATGAACTCTAGTTTGAAATGAAGACTTGGGTAAGTGGTTACATTCCTAATTGATGGTCAATTAGTTAGCTAAGTTAGTTAGTGCTTCATAGCAAAATTGAAAGGGTAAGGGGTCAGTGAAGTAAGGTGAAAAGAGCTAGAAGTTATTGCCAACCAAACAGAACATTTTTTAATGTTTTTGTTTGAAGGAAACCACAAACCATGAATGTTGCCTCAGGAAATTCAGAACTGCTACTATAAAAATAATGAAAATGTTTATTTCAAAATTTAAGAATACATCTGTTGAAGTAACAGTATACAATAATAAATGTTTAAGCAAATATTTATTACTTATTGGCAGTTTTTCTGTTATCTAGGTAACATGCTGTGTTTTATTGCATTAGATTTGATAAGATTTCACATGCAACTATATTCTTAGATTACAAAATTTTATGCAAAAAATGGCTATAAATATATATAGTAGATTGCAGATTTTAACATTTTACAGTGAAGATATTGTAAATACAATTAATTGTTGGCTGGTTTTCTTAGATATTGCTGCTTGTTTATTCAGGTATGGCCTGTTCCAGTTGTATAATCATTCTTAGCTAACTGGGGATATTGGTGATGGATATTTTTTCATAGAAATTAGGATTAGAATGTTGTCTATTAGCAATCTAACCATCTAGCCATCCATATTCTTTGATAGATATCTTGATCACTTCATGCAAAAGCATCACTCATTCCTTCCTAATTATAGGTTTTTTGGAATAATATTTAATAAGATACAATTGAAAGTAATATTTCAGATTCAAGCAGCAGGTTAAATGTTGAAAATATTCCTAACCTTTTAGAATTGGCATGGTACGGCTGTTACATAATATTTTATTTATTGAAGGCTGCCTTTCAGTGAAATATTTATATCTTAGGTAGAGCTTCAATCAGGATATGGCTTAAATCTGGCAGGAATTAGCTTGAGGAAATAATTGCTTCTTCAGATTTCACTTACCACTTGTTTTAGTTGCTGCTTCATTAGATACTTTCTTTTGTTTATTTTTCAGTGTCTTTAATAAAATCAAAGGCTATGGCAGTGATAGCGAACCTTTTTTGCTCGCACACATGTGCCAATACCCATAATGCAACACCCTCCCCCCGTGCATGTGCGCATCACCACCATCACCCTGCGCTGTCCGCCCACCCCCCACCCCGCATACGCACGCAGGTCACACTGAAGCCTCCAGAGTTCTGGTAGACCCGTTGGGATGTTTTTTGTCCTCCCCAGGCTTCAGGAAAGCCTCCTGAAGCCTAGATAGGGCAAAAAACGGCCCAATGGGCTTACCGG
>JANHFT010002170.1:233099-265861 GCA_032467955.1 Pseudoxenodon macrops | reverse complement strand
TTACCTCTTCCTCTTCTCATATTTGCTTTATTTAGTGTAGTATTATACTATGCTAAAATATATAGAGAGTATTCATATTGATTTTGGAGGTGTGGCTCTTAGAGTAAGTTAATGTGGAAAGTCTGTGTGATGAACTAAAATCTATGAAGAATGTAATGCACATGGACATATCTGAAACAGTTATATATGCTAAAAAATAATTTGGCCTACATCCAATCAAATACAGGTAGTCCTTGATACACAACAACAATTGGGCCCAGAATTTTGCTCATAAGTTAGAGCAATCATTAGTCTGATTCAATTTTGCAGCTATTTTATCACAGTCATAAAGCAAGTCACTTACACAATGTATTTTTTGCTGTTTTCTGCTGGAAAACAGCAAAATCCATTACAAATTGTGTTCATATGATCACGGAAAGCAGCAACTGCAAACCTGCTGCCAAGCACCAAACTGTGTGCTTCATAGATCCTACAAATCCCACTAGAAAAAATATGAGAATGTCTAATAGGCGGGCTGATGTAAACATCCTATCCATAGCAAGGTAATGCAGAGTAATTAAAAAAACTGCAGCAAAAGATTGATACTTGTCCATTTGCAGTATGACAAAATATTTGGTGGTGGTGTTTTTGGACCTGAAAGAAAAATAAATAAATGTGATCTGCTAAAAATGGATTTTTAAATATTTATCTATATGTATCTATATATATTTTATAGTATCAAGGATGAAGAAGAACAGATGTGCCCCATTTGTTTGCTAGGCATGTTGGATGAGGAAAGCTTAACAGTCTGTGAAGAAGGCTGCAGAAATAAACTTCACCATCATTGCATGTCAATATGTACGTCACTGATATTATTATATGCACTTGAATCATAAGAATGGATTTAAAGAATAATAGCAAAGGAGGTCCTTACCAGGAGTGGAGAAACAAAAGTAATTGCAATAATAAGTGGTATTGTAATTGCTTGAATGTTAATGGAATTCTTTTCATACAAGCCAGTGTCTTAGAGAAGAAATCCATTTGAATGAAATAAACATCTTTACATAAATGTAAGGAAACTGGCTTTACACTAAAATACAAGGAAAAGTAGAAATATATAAAACATAATGGTGATTTTTTTTATCTTTTAAATATAACAGATACAACGAGATCTTTATTTAAGTGGGCAGGTACAAAGCCTATGTAGTGCTTATAGAACTGTTAAACATATATTCTCGTGTTGAATTTTTTAATAAAGATCTGGTACTGCTAGTGCACGCATTTATTGCATATGCCTTTCCTGCAGATTATTCTTTAGACATGTGATTATCTATGATTAGCTTTCCCTATGTCTGCTTGTTGTACAGTATACGTTCTTTGCACATTTCCAAATAACTTCTGTTCTAAAATGTCCTTATGCTACTAACTCAAGAATCCATCTATTTTTCTTTGTGGGACTTTGATGCAATTTTAGGGGCAGAGGAATGTAGAAGAAACAAGGAGCCTCTTATTTGCCCCCTTTGTAGATCTAAGTGGAGAACACATGATTTCTATAGGTGAGGATTTATTTTATTTGAATTTGTTGTGTTGTCCATTTATGAGCAGAGTTAAACATCTAAACATTTTAAAAGCTTCATCAGTCTATTTTCAATTCAAGTTGGTTTATTATAAATGTCGGTGCATAAGCCCTTTCCATCACAATTCCAAATCAGCTGCTATGTTTTTACAAGCTACAATGAAATATTTATTTACCTGAGCATACTTTTTAACAAGATGCACATTCATATTTTTGAGCTGAATTAAACCTTGAAGATAACTCTGGTTTTACTTGCACATTATTTGGAGAAATTGAATTGTGACAAATTGATTAAAATGCAGATCGTTAAATACTTGATTTTCCTTAAAGTTTGAAAATATCTACTCATTATTTATTTTTTTGTATATTATTTGTTTAGTCATGAATTGCCAAGCCCTGTTGATTCTCCTTCAATTGTTTGTGTGGTTCAGCAACAAACTCAGCCACCTGTAACTGGTTCACCAAGGAGGAATCAAGATAGCAATTTTAACCTTACTCATTATGGGGTTCAGCAAATTCCTTCTGCCTACAAGGACTTAGCTGAGCCATGGATTCAGGTATGCTAAATTTCTAAATCTACTTAAACTATTTTTCTTTTGTCAGCTACAACTTAACACTTTACTTCAGTCTGCACAAATATGTATGTTGCTGACTATATGCTTTTTGTTTTTTGAATACTCGAGTACATGTTAGTCGTTTCCCCCAGAGAATTTGCTTTTCCAGATTGTTACATAGCAAATGTCCACGGAAGATATTTAGAGAATTACAAATAGTCGTTGACTTACAACTAGAATTGGGAATGGAAATCCAGGTGTAAATTGTTACAGTCATAAGTTGAGTCAGCCATGTGACTGGAAGTATTTTTCTTAACATGTTCACTGCAAACTTGCTAAGTGAACACAATGGCCATTAAGTGAACGCATTGATTCAAATGGCATTTTTTGCTAGAAACTGGCAAAAAGGTCACATATTGCATTCATACAACCATGGAATATTGTGATCTTCAAAAAGTGACCAGTTGCCAATCCCCAACATGCGGTCACATGACCACAGGGCAAGGCAACCATTTACAATGGCTAGGTTGTAAAGCATCCATTCCATTATTGTCATAAATGTGAATGGTTGTTAAGTGACCAGTCATAATTAGGCCCTCTGCTGAAGCTCTGTCTGGATGTCCTTCATCTAGATGTGATATGAATAGCTATTGCAGTAGAGCCTTCTATCTTACATCACCAAGAGTTACATCTTACATTGTTTTCTTTCAGTTGCCAATTTTAAATTTCTTTGATTTGCTTATTTGTTTGGTTCTTGCTTTCTCATTTTATTTTTCTGTTTTATTGTTAGTCATGTCTAATCATGGTGAACTAAGGACTTTGGAGACCTGTAGCTATTCTAATTTAGTTGTGCTCCTGTGACCAGATTTTTTGTTACTATAAAATACTTCAAATTGCTTGATAGCAGTGAATTCTCTGTCCAATTCTGGCAGTCCAAACATAGTTTTGAATGGTAGACAACTGCAATTGCCATATTAATTTTGCCCACCTTTGGAGAATGAAAATGAAAATATTTGCATTCTAACTTCAGTCTATTTCGTGTACTTCAGAGTGTTTTTAATGAATTAAATTTCTTAAGTACATTTTATTTCAGCCTGTTACTGCTTCTTCTTTTTATCAAATAACGTTTAGTGCAATATTAATCTGATCTTGTTTATCTGCATTGCTTCACAATATATATTGAAAATAAGAATTCTTAAAAACATGCAGTACATCTGTTTGTAGTCTATGCCACAAGAATTCTTGTGGTTTATTTATATATGTATGTACCTGTAAATATGCAATTGCAATCAGGATCTCCTTGCAATGTTGATTTTTTTAGGTATTTGGAATGGAATTAGTAGGTTGCCTGTTTTCTCGAAACTGGAATATACGTGAGATGGCCCTTCGACGTCTCTCCCATGATGTTAGTGGTGCTCTATTATTGGCTAATGGTGAAAGCACTGGAAATTCTGGAAGCAGTAGTGGAAACACCTCAGGTCCTGGAACTCTAGGGGCAGCTAATGGGTCATCCCAGACAAATAACTCAGGAGATGTTGTTGTGGAATCCTGCTGCAGTGTACTTTCTATGGTTTGTGCTGACCCTGTCTACAAAGTGTATGTTGCTGCTTTAGTAAGTAATTTATTCTTTTCTAATCTTCCTTTCTAAATCATACTCAGAATTTAGAAATAGTGCAGCATATTTGAGATATGGATTCTTTACTTGAGACAGAGAGCCTACAAACATATTGATAAAAGCAATTCATAGTAATTCTAGAAATAGGCCTTTTTCTATTCTCAGCTCTGAAATGTATATATTTCAACAACATATGTTTCAAGATAAATCAAGTTCTAGCATATTTAATTTGAGTCTCGGGGTAAGCTCTCTCAGATAATAAAGGTAAAGGTTTCCCCTTTCCAGTTGTGCCTGAGTCTGGGGAGGGGACGGACATCTCTGTTTCTTAGCCGAGGAAGCCAGCATTGTCCAAAGATATTTCTATGGTCATGTGGCCTGCATGACTATATATGCACGGAAAGTTATTATCTTTCCATCAAAGTGGTACCTATTTATCTACTTGCACTTGCATGCTTTCGAAGTGCTAGGTAGGCAGGATCTGGGGCAAGTAATGGAAGCTCACCCTGTCATATAGCGCTCAGGTCTCAAACCAGGCTGCCAGCTTCCCAGCTGATAAACTCAGTGTCTTAACCGCTGAGCCATCGCACCCCGTTTCTCTCAGATAATAGGATAGCTTAAGCTCTACCTTGTGGTACAGATGAGAAATAGGCCCATAGATAGTGCAACAGAATTCCAGAGTTTGTTCCATCAGATTCTGTTGTCCATTTTTTTTCTAAATAATTGTACAGCAAGATAGATCTAGAAGTCAGTGTGCATACATCAAAGTTTGGATGCTATAATACTAAATTTGCCATAATGATAAATAATTGTAATGTGAAAATCATTTTAAGCCTTCAATATTTCCTTTTTTATGGGCAGAAAGAAACAGTTAATATTGCACTTAGGATATCAGCTGTACTTGATATCTGGTTAAAAAAAGTTTATTTATAAGGCAGTATAGAAAATAAACATCATTATTTGTTACTTTGCCAATTTCTTGAGCAGCATGTTTAGAATATTTTCTTCCTGTCCTCCTAGAATGGAAAGAACTGCTCTGATCCTCAGAAAAATTCTTATTTTTTTCTTATTTTCTTTATGGCAAGATTCAAACAGCTGCTCAAAGTCATGCAATATTTTGAATAGCCTCATTCCAACTTTTATGTACTGTATTTGTAGAGTGTTTTGGGAAGTCCTGTGATGTTTATTGTTTTGCTTTTTATGTGAAACTCTAAATAATAATTGCTACTATAATCTTCAAAGACTCACAGTGGCACCAACTTTTCTATTTCCAAATTCTTAATTCAATGTTTGAAGTACTCTCGCTTTGCAGTCTTGTTGAAACATTTCTTTAAATAAGTTGATTTTCAATGTTAAGCTGCATGTATATATGAAAGATAAATGTCTCTACTTCCTTTTTACTTTAAATGTACTTTAAATTTACTTCTTGAATGTATCTTTAGTTTGTCCATTTGGGAGCAGTTTTCTGTAAAAAGCTGATTTGGTTGGTTTTGTCCTTTCCTGGTGGACTCTTATAACTTTGCTTTAAGCTATTCCCTTTTGTTTAATATTTGTTTGGAATCTTTCAGAAAAAGGAGCACATTTTAAATGACAGGAGAGGTGTGTTGTTTTACAATTCACAAATTTGTAGGAAGAAGCAATTTGTATATAAAATGTTGTTTGCACAAGTTGGTGTATTTTATGTTCACCTTTTGGTTGCAGAAATGTATACAGGGTTTTAAGAAGTAGTGGTTTTTAAAAAATTTATCTTCCTTTTTTTTTTAAACAGAAAACATTAAGAGCCATGCTGGTATATACTCCCTGCCATAGCCTAACAGAGAGGACAAAACTGCAACAGCTTTTAAAACCAGTTGTGGAAACCATACTGGTGAAATGTGCAGATCCCAACAGGTATAGACTTTGATCTATTTAAATATTTCAGATAACTGTCTTCAAAATTGTCTGTATTAGTTTTATAGTACTGGGACAAATTGAAGGAGAATTTAGCCATTGGTGGTTTGCATGCAGTTCTATTATGAATGCATATTTGTGATGAAAAAGTGAAAACTGTTACAAAATAATAAATAAATTAGAAAGAAGTAATATGTTAGCATGCTATTATTACCTAACACGGTACTGAAATATTACATTAAATTTTTCTGTAGGCATTACTACTAATAAATAATAATAAATAAATACTAATAAACCAGGATTAAAAAGTTCACATAGTCCTCAATGTATGACCACAACTGGGATGGAATCACCATTGTTGAGCAAAAGAGTCATTACGTGAGATGTCACATGACTGCTTTGTTCAATGACTGCAATCCTGGCATGTTACTTTGTTAAGAGAACAGTGAAAATTACTTATAACGTATTCAGTCAGCTCTAATAATTATTCATCCTTTTATCTTAAAAAATAGAGCCTTCTTTCTTCTTTTTACAGCCGCACAAGTCAACTTTCAGTTTCAACATTGATGGAGATGTGTAAAGGTCAAGCAGGAGAGTTGGCAATTGGTCGAGAAATACTTAAGTCTGGTAAATTTCCTGTTTTTCTTATTTATTTATTTATTTATTTATTAAATTTATATACCGCCCTTCTCTCGAAAGACTCAGGGCGGTGTACAGCCAGTAATAAAAACATACAATACAAAAGTTAAAAAACCCATTAAAAACAAATATTATAAATCTTAAGCAACATTACCAATATAGTATAACAATTAATGGCACTGGACTAGTAACCGTGACACTGTGAATTCTAGTCCCACCTAAGGTGTCTTTGATTAGTCAATTTCTTTCAGACCTACAAAGAAGGCTAGAACAAACTGCTTCAGAAAATGTTGCCAATAAAACTTCATGAACTTATCCATGAAGTCACCAAGTATCAAGATGGATTTAAGGAATGCATGCACTGTATGGGTACTACCGTACTTCCTAGAGATGTATGGGTTAGCCTACAGCAATTTGATATTTGGTTTGAATTTTTAGTTTAAAATATGTGTATACATATAAATCTGCCAAAATTATTTGCAACTGCAATTTATTTCAACACATAAAATCAATTTGGCAGTTTAATTTGATTATGTGATATTTCTACAGCTCTGTTATTTCTTTCCACCTAAATCAAATTTCACTTAGGCTTTTGAGATGAACATAAAATGGGGTGAATATTATAGATACTTAAACTTTAAATGGAATTTGAAAATCTGGTAATAAGAAGGGCTGGATGTAATTTTTATATCAAGTAAAGAATAAAGCGTTATCTATTTTAATTCTTCAAAATGCTGTTTGTTAAAAATCTCAACGTAATAGAGATTCGTATTTGACTAGCTCAGACATTTGCAAGTTGTATTAAGAAATTAAGGCAGAGGTTGCATTGCTGTCACTAAAGAGAAATTCATAGCAGGAATAGATAGAAATAAAGACAAAAAAAGTAAAAGAGAATAGAATTTTTTTAAAGGGAGGAAAGAAGAAAAATGTATAAGAAGCATTCTGTACCTTTGCAATGGAAGTTGTAAATATTGTGCAGGAAAAAAAACTACAGAAGGAGAGCCATCCTTAGCCAATAGCCATGAAGTACTCACTCTAACCTGACTTCCTTAACCAGATGGTTGCTGTATAGGAAAACAGGAAGGGGGATAAACAGAAAAAGTTGGGATAAAAATGTAACAAATAAATAAATGATGTACTGATTTTGAATACAGTAAAAAAGAATAATTGATGGAGAAAATAAAATCTTGTTGGAATGGATGCTGCTCAAAGAATAATAGAATTAGTAGATGGGCAGAAGAATGTGGAATAAGAACAAGAAAATGAAAGAAAAATACGTATAAAACAAGTAATGTAATTCAGTGGTGTGATAATTGAGGAACTTGATATGCATGACTATGTAAACTTGTGGGAATTTTAAATAATGGTAATACTAAAATTCTGAGTGATTATATCTGGATTTATTGAATTCTTTACCGAATGAACAGCTTTTTAATGTTTTCCTCTCTTTAATATGCAATGAATCATAGCGTTAATCCTTATAATGGCATTTGCACCTTTGAAATAGTTATGTGATGAGTAACTTTATATGCAAGTTTCCATCAGAAGAAATGGCAATATGGATACATTCAAATACATCCAATGTTTTTTATTTTGAGAAAGATGATTCTTATTACTTTTTTTTTTTAAAGTGAGTTCAGAAACTCAGAATTAGTTCACAACAACTGGAATTAAAACTGGGTAAAACACATGTGTAGGAAACTGGCTTATAAGAGATGCCAACTGCCAGTTCAAATAATATAATTCCATTAATTATTTAATCTTTTCTTGCAGGATCCATTGGCATTGGAGGTATTGATTTTGTCTTAAATTGCATCCTTGGGACACAATCTGAATCAAACAACTGGCAAGCATTACTTGGACGTCTTTGTCTTATAGATAGATTGCTGTTAGAATTTCCTGGTGAATTTTATCCCCACATTGTTAGTGGAGACATTTTACAAGCTGATGCTATCCTTGACAGGTAATAATTTAGCAAAATTTGCTTTTTAAAAAGTTGGTCTTTAGCATCAAAATGCAAGTTGGTTTAGAATGTCTTATCTTGAAATTTAAAGATAAGACTTTCTTATCTTTAATTCTTATAATTTTTAAAGACAAGACTCTAAAATCTATCTTTATTTTTTTTTCTCTTGAAATGCTGATATTTTTTTTAAAAGGTATTTCAAAAAATAAGTGGAAATTAACAGCTTTGTGTTCATTTTTAGGTATGAAAAGCTGTTATCTCTACTGAGCTTTGCGCTACGATCAATTGACAACTCCCATTCGATGGTGGGCAAATTGTCCCGGAGAATATTTTTAAGTGCTGCCAGAATGGTTGCAAGAGTACCCCAGATATTTGTAAAACTGTTAGAAATGTTGAGCATGACAAGCTCAATACATCATACAAGAATGCGTCGGCGATTGATGGCTATAGCAGACGAAATGGAAATTGCAGAAGCCATCCAGTTAGGCATGGAGCAAATGCATTCTGGGGAATGCAGGCATGAATTTGCACAGCCTCCAGTTCCTGATAACTCTCCAGAGACGACGGAGAATACTACTCCAAGTAGCACAATTCAGTTAACAGGTAAAAGTGGGAAAGGACTAGATAGTAAAAAGCGGACTGCTACGCCGGAGGACTTTTCTGACATAATGGCTGGTATTTCATTGGGACTTCCTATTACGGCAGGAACAATGGAACAACCAAAGCCAGCCATTCAAACAAAAAGCAGATCCCCTGGTCAATGCTTGAACTCTTCTCTCTCACCCTGTCATTCCCAAAGCGTATTCCCCATTTTGCCTTCCCCCTCTACCCCATCTGCACCCGCAGGAACTGATATTCCTAAACTCAGATCTCAGGGATTTGTTCCCTGTAAAATACCTTCGGCTTCTCCTCAAATGCAACGGAAGCTCTCTCTCCAGATTCAAAGAAACTGTGCTGAACAAAAAGAGTTGGAAAAGCTTTCCCCTGTTTTTACCCAGGCCAGGCCTCTGCCATTCAATCATATACATAGGCCAAAGCCATCTCGACCTAAGCCTTGTGATGTGAATAAACAAGGGGAAACCTCCAAAAATAGCATGTCACTCAATTTAAATGACATATCACAGTGTGATAATAGTATTAGTACAGCTATACCAAGTGAAGAGAGCGTTTTCACCCCAGTGGAAGAAAAACATAGCCAACTGGATATTAATGCAGAACTCAGTTCTAGTATGGAAGACTTACTTGAAGCTCCAGCCAGTGACGGAACTGTCACGTTCAAGTCTGAAGTGGCTGTCTTGTCCCCTGAGCGTGCAGAAAATGATAACACGTATAAAGACGATGTGAATCATAATCAGAAATGCAAGGAAAAGATGGAAGCGGAAGAAGAGGAAGCTTTAGCTATTGCCATGGCCATGTCAGCATCTCAGGATGCTCTGCCAGTAGTTCCTCAGCTTCAAGTTGACAATGGTGAAGATATCATCATCATTCAACAGGATGTGAGTATTTGGGGTTTTGCTATTTCTTATTGTTACTGTTGCACAATGCATTTCTGATAGCACTTTCAAGATAAATCGATTTTGTCTCTAGATTTTAGCCTCTCAGGCACAGAACATTAGAGGCTGCCATAGTTTATTTATTGAGAACTTTATTTATACCCACATATGTGTTTTTATAAGTGTACCCAACACACCACAAACAATAACAAATCACATCAGTTTCTAAATCACTGTATGGTTATCACCTTTCTAGCCTTATTGCAGAGTACTAGAACATGAATAGGCAACACTTCACCAGAACTTGCTATGACTGTTCAACTTGGTCACCTAGGCCAAAGGGTCCCAAACCCCAAGGCCACAACCCACTACCAGGTTGTGGCCTGTTTGAAATCAGGGCATGGAATAAATGGGCAAGTGTGCCTGTGTAAAGCTCTACTTGCGCACGTGGCAGGCACTTGTGCTCACACAGCTCCATTTGTGTGAGCAAAGAGCACTTGCGCTCACTTGTGCAAATGGAGCTTTGTGCGCAAGCAAAAGTACCCTTTGCTCAAGTGAGTGGAGCTTGGCGTGCGAACCCAAACACCCTCCATTCACACATGAAGCTTCATTTGCACGAGTGGAGGACAGGCGTGTTGCTTGCACAAATGGAACTGTGCATGCACGTGTGCGCCTGCCACTTACATGCCCCCCCTTCTAGGCCAGGCCGCCAAGCTAGAAAGGTTGGGGACTGCTGACCTATACTTTCTGAAAATACCCCCCAGGTGCGAATTAGGCAGTGAATTAGAAGTCATTCTTCATGGCAGTCCCCACTGTTTGGAACACTTCCCCCAGATGTACATTCAATAGCTATTCTGTAAAGAAACAATTCAGAGCTGTTTTAATTCAGTGTGGTTTTGTCCCCAGTGAATGGTAGTGCCCATTATAATGAATTTACTTGAAGTTTTGTATTGTTGTTTATCGTTTGCCTTTTAATGCCTGCCATAGTCATTTGGGAATGGGGCAGGTTATAAAAAAATTAAGTATATATGTAGAAAGTCTGTAAACAGATCCTAAAAATTGGTTACTTTTTTCTTTAAATTGTTGGTTGGGGCATGTCTCAATTGGACAACCTGTGAGCTTAAAGAAATGCTTGTGCGTATTCTAAATAGAGGCTTCATATGTTTGTTTTAAGAATACATTAATCCTTTTTCCACCTAAATTCCAAAAGATTGCATTATCATACCTTTTATTTAATTTGCAGACACCAGAAACCCTGCCTGGGCATACCAAAGCAAAGCACCATTACAGGGAAGACAATGAATGGCTTAAAGGTCAACAGATAGGCCTTGGAGCTTTTTCTTCTTGCTATCAAGCTCAGGATGTTGGCACTGGGACATTAATGGCGGTGAAACAGGTAAAAAGATACTCTTGAATATTTTGAAAACATTTGCTGAATGAATATTTGGAAAATTAATGTTAAGAAAATAACAGGCACAAACATATATAGAAGTATTTTATCATTAAAGAGTCGTTTTTCCCCTTCTGTGGACTTGTGAAATTCCTTTTTAAAAGTAATCATTCTAATGAAAAAAAAGATTGCATAGTATAGTTTTTCCTTGGTTTTTTAAGATTATGGATTGTATCTGTTCTTTTTAGTACTGTTCAGGCTGGAAACTATTAGCTGAAAGACCAGGAAATCTTGGATTTTGAGAACAACTGAATAAAAGCCAATTTATTTCTGTCCTGTTTTGCACATTGTTGGATTTGTTTTTTACTTCACTGATAGACCATCTCATGAGAAGCATTCTGCCAGAATACAGGCAGTCCTCACTTAATGACCAGTTGTTTAATGGCTGTTTGAAGTTATGACTGTCTCAAAAAAAAGTGATGGCCCATCCTCAAAATTATGACTGCTACTACACCCACACCCCCACAATTATATAAATTGTATTTTGTGATGTTGCAACTGCCATGCATTTATGACTGGTTGCAATGTCCCATTGTTAAATGACTATAATTTGTTATCCTTTTTGCCATTTTCCAAAAGAAAACGGCAAAAAATCACTCATTGGATGTGCTGGATTTGCTTAATGGCCGTATAAATTGCTTAATAAGTGCTGTGACTCATATAATAAATATTGTAAAAACAGTCATAAAATCAAGTCAGGTCATATGTTGAGCGCTTAACAATAAGCACAATGACGTATAACTAAAATTCCAGACTCAGTTTTGATCATAGGTCAAGGACTACATGTATTCTCATATCACAGTACTACAAGAATTATTTCATTTCCCCCCTTCTCTTCCCTTTCAGATCCCACAAATATTTCTCCATTGTTCTTGATGTCCTTCTAATTAAAGTCTATACCAGTATATTGTATATTATATTATACAATTATACAATTATATTATATTATAACTATTTGTTGCAAATGGGGGGAGGGGGACCAAAAGTAGGGTGTAGAATTTATTAATACTGTCATCTTTTTGATCTGTTGGAAGCACTTGTTGTATTGAGTATCACAATTTTTATGACTTTAAAATGGGATGCATAGCATGTTGGATGCACACATTGTTTCAATATCACAATATACAATTTTTAATGACATTCACCAAGAAGTGGTTTAACTAGTTATTGTATATAGAATGTTTCTCTGTATGTAAAGAATTACTTGGAGTTCCTCTAGGGAAAGAAGTACATACACTTTATTTGAATTTTGTCACAGTAAAATATTAATAACAGCAGCAAAAATAGCAGGTATTCAAGATTGTTATATATATTGTACTGTTGTACAACTTTAGTCCAAAGGTGGCACTCATTCTTTCAGAGATAGTAAAAAAGTGATGTGTGAGACCAGGATAAAATGAAATATAATTTGAAAAATTCCTTCAAGTGATTGCTGATAACTGATACAGGCATATTATATGTGTGCATGTTCACAGTAAAATCACAATCTGGCAACAATTCTGGAAGCCTCTAGGGACTCATGTAATCCCCAGGTGCACATTCTGCCCTCTGACCTAGTGATATCATACAGGATATCGTACTGTGAATCGTTTTCCTTCAAATAGTTGAACATGGAATCTGATCTATTTACAACAGTGACAGTTGCTACTTTTCCTGCTTATGGAATTGTTGAATTAAAAGCTGACATGTTTTATGAAACAGGTAACATATGTCAGGAATACATCATCTGAGCAGGAAGAAGTGGTGGAAGCCCTGAGAGAAGAGATAAGAATGATGAACCACTTGAATCACCCTAATATCATTCGAATGATGGGTGCTACATGTGAGAAAAGCAACTACAACCTGTTTATAGAATGGATGGCAGGTATGGAGCCAAAATGTATTTCTTAATAAGTGTCTCCCACTCACAATTCTGTGGCACTAGAGTTACGTTTAGTGTTTTCTCATTGAATTCTGGGCAGTGGTGGGTTGCTACGTTAGCGGCGGCAGTAAAAGGCTCCGCCCACCCACCTGGACACACGCTCCCAATAGCAAACCGGTAAAGAAGGTAAGTGAAACCCATACTGATTTTGGGTCTGTGTCAGCCCCACCAAGTAGATTAGACCAAGAATCAACTTCACAGGAAGGATAAAACTACTTTTATTGGGTGCTACAATAACGGAATCTATCAAATCTGATTGTGCCCTATCTCCTGTTCTTATAAATGTGTGTGGGGGGGGAGGTGTCTGAGCCTCTTCCACATACTTTTTGGATTGGGATTTCTCAAAAAGTTATCTCGACCCATATGTAGGAAGATAGCATTGTTTTGGACAATAGTTTCTTGGAGGAAAATTTTGAGTCCCTCTTCATCATTTTTTATTTATATTTTACATTTCTGGGTCTCTCAATGTGTCTCTCACTGACTCAGTGACTCTGAACAGTTGAACATACAAGTAAAAATTAAAAAAACAAAACAAAACCCAAGTACCATGTTTCCCCGAAAATAGGACATGTCCTGAAAATAAGAGCAACCCCGATTTTTTTGGGTGGCCATAAATATAAGCCCTCCCCAAAAAATAAGCCCTAGTGAAGGGGTGGCCATGGCCAGCACAGGAGGCAGTCCCTCCCTTCCCTGGTAACCTCAATGCTGCTGGGCCCCTTAACCACAGCCTGTGGGCAGAGCTGGGGCTAGCAAGAGTGCGCTGGAAGTATCTCCAGGCTCCCGGAGAGACAGAATTCCTGGCTTTGCTCAATCAGCTGATCGGCAGGCTGTGGTTAAGGATCTGCAGCCATGAGTTGAGGTGATCGTACAGCCTCCTCCTGCACCTTAAAAAAAAAAGACCCCCGAAAATAAGGTCAACTGCTTATTTCGGCAGTCAAAAGAAAATAAGACCCTGTCTTATTTTTGGGGAAACACACTAGTGACAGGAGAAAGTTTATTTTGCTCATTGACCAATAAAACATGCTCAATGAAACACACAAGCAAAATTAACCCCTTGCATCAAAATTTATGCATGGAGATAAAAACAGACACCCAACTCCCCTATCACTCTTACTCAAGACCTGGGGAAAGAGTATATTTCTAATTTATTCAATTTCTGTAGCCACCCATGTCAATCCAATTCAGTAATGCTCATTGGAAGGTCCGTAAGGTGGGGAATCATTCTAAGGCAGGGGCGTCAAACTCAAGCCGTCACAGTGGTGCCACGTGACATATCAGGACTTTTTTCCACTTCACTAAACTGGGTGTGGCCAGCGCGTGACGCATCCGCCCCACAGGCCAGGAATTTGACAGCCCTGTTCTAAGCGAATGCTATTTAGGAAGGCAGATGCTGCAAGAGAGAAAGCCCACTTCCTGTGACACTCTTGATTGAAGGGGCCTGGAGCAAGCTGACTCTTCAATTTTACAGAATGGACAGAATTGAACTGTTTTAAGGCACCTCGAAATCTTGATGAGAATTCCTTAAATTAATATTTTGCAACAAGAACTTATTTTGTTTTCTAGTTTATGTTATTAAGTATAACTTAAGTGAAAACTTATGTTTGTTCTTACTTCTTTTAGGTTGGGTAAAACTATTAGATGATTACTTTCTGCAATTGTTTGCCTCCCCCTCAGGCTTTTAGTTATAATGCTCTTAATTCAGCATTTCTCATAGAATGGCTTTCGGGGTTTAGGGACTGGCAAGCGGAACAGACGAAAGTAAATAAGTTACTGTAGGCATATATGTTGATCCATCATTAAATAATTAACATATATGAACAGCAATGTGATGAGTATTGAGTGTTCAATGTGGAATAGTAAACACAAAAGATACATCTATTTATCAAAGAAGAAGGCAATTTGCAATAGAAATAGAAATCTTTAAAACCTGAACAGTGGGCAAAATAGTGTAGCTTAGAGCTATGCAGAGACTATCCCACAAACACTGAGCACTAATATTAAAGCAAGCCTGTTTTCAGGATATTTTGATGTAGACATTTCATTGTCTCTGTGTGCATATACATATATAGATGCTTTTCATTATTAGCAGTACTGGGAAAACTTGTCTATGAACAGAGACATTCAAACAGGGTCAGGTAAAACTTTCATAACAGTTGGGCCAAGAGTTCTGGAAGATTCTGCATCTGTATTTCAAGGAAGGGTGTTTTGTGACGATTATATAACACTAAATTTTATTGTCCCATTCTTAGTAAGACATTTGTTAATAAAATATAAAGTATGAAAAGAAGAATTAGGGGCAGAATGATAGCAGCATTCCAGTATTTGAGGGGCTGCCACAAAGAGGAGGGGGTCAAATTATTCTATAACGCATCAGAGAGCAGGACAAGAAACAATGGTTGGAAACTAGCCAAAGAGAGACGCAACCTGGAATTAAGGAGAAACCTAACAGTGAGGACAATTAACCAGTGGAACAGCTTGCCTTCAGAAGTTGTGGGTGCTCCATCACTGAAGGTTTTTAAGAAGAAACTAGACAACTACTTATCTGAAATAGTATAGGTTCTCCTGCTTGAGCAGGGGGCTAGACTAGAAGACCTCCAAGGCCCTTTCCAGCTTCTGTTCTATGCTACGCTACGCTACTCTACACATTTATTTTTCTCTGTATGATAAAACAATCGCATGTAAATATAAGGAAGCTGAAAAGAATTCATTGAAAGTCCTTAGAATTTCTTTCCTGCACTGTAGATCAAATTTTGCAACTGTTTCAAATTGCTGTTTTCAAATTGCCAACCTAAATGGATAAAATATACTCCTGTTTTTCAGGAGGATCTGTTGCTCATTTGTTAAGTAAATATGGAGCCTTTAAAGAGTCTGTAGTTGCCAACTACACAGAGCAGTTGCTTCGTGGCCTGGCTTACCTTCATGAAAATCAGATCATTCACAGAGATGTCAAAGGTAAGATAAATGTTATTATAGCTGAACATTTACGCATTGCCAATCAGTGAGCCATTTAATGGGAATAATTATTTTTAGTTCATTCATCACTATTTCATTCTTTAAATTGTTGGTAGATGTTAACTTGCCTCAATGTGTTTAGCTATCGTGGTATCATAGCTTGTGTAACGTTCAGTCCTTGTTTCTCTTCATCTTGGATTATGTTAAAATACAGTGTGTTGAAAAGCACTGATTTTTGGAATATTTACATGACATGGAACATATCTCAGTAGTTCTCAGGAGGAATTATGATTATCTTCAAAAATATTCTGTGACGTAGTACTGAAAGCACAAGATAAGTAGGATTATATACTGCCAGGCACAGTGCTAACTTCTGTTAGGTTTCTTCAAGCCTAGTTGTTATATATTATTGCATCTATAAGATAAATATATATAAAATACAAAGGCAGAGCTCTGACTTGCCATCCACAGCAGCGGTGGGATTCAAATAATTTAACAACCAATTCTCTGCCCTAAAGACCAGCTGGGTAGGTGTGGCTCGGTGGTCATGTGACCGTGTGGGCATGGCCAACTCAATGTCATTCACGTTGATGGGCGCTTCACCTTAGCTGTTACAATAGAGAGGCAGTTTCTGTAAGCAGGGCAATAAAGATTAGGCTAGAAACAACACCAGAATATTTCCTTCCTGCCTTACAGGATTAGCCCTGTAAAGTGAAAAAACAAAACAAAATGAGATTTCTTCTAACAACCGATTCTCCGAACTGCTTAAAAAGTTAAAAACTGGTTCTCCCGAATAGGTCCGAACTGGCTGAATTCCACCATTGATCCACAGAGAACTTGCTTAGAAATGGGGAAAAATCCACATTATAATTTTTAATATTTAAAGAGCTATTGGATACCTATTTTGTTTTTTTTAGTTTTAATATTCTATTTGTGTTCTGAAAACCAAATATATATTGTATTTAGTTGTTGCTTTCTTACTATTTCTTTTAACTTAGAAATCATAATAAATTTTGGGAACATTTATAATAGACATATGCAACAGCAAGAAAAAAAGCCTTAACTATTCAAGTATCCAAATTGTTATTCTGTCCTTTGATTCTAATTTATTGTATAGTCCATTATTATTATGCTAACTTTTATATATACCATATTTTTCAGAGTATGACACTTTTTTCTCCCCTAAAAGAGGCTGATAATTTGGGTGCATTTTATACTCCGAATGTAGCTTTGCCAAAGCTTTTTTTCAGACCTAATGAGACGAGTGAAGCAATCTTTGCAGGCTTTTTTCATTGCTCCTCTCTATCAGCTGTGCTTAATAAGCTTTTTTTCAGTCCTAACCAGGGGATAAAATAATGTGCTGAAGACTAAGGGCACTAGCCAGATGAATACCTGGTAGGCAGATTTTTTCCCCTATTTTGCTCCCCAAAAACTAAGGTGCGTCTTATACTCCAAAAAATATGGTGTACACACACACGGATATTCAACAATTCAACAATGTAGACTGTAACATATATTTAAGTTTACCCCAGAATTTACTTTATTGAATAAAGAAAAATAGTTAATTTTTTTCATTTTCTACCACAAGTGTATTTGTATTCCTTTCATCACTTAATTGCATTTTTAATAATGCCAACAGGTGCCAACCTGTTAATTGATAGCACAGGTCATAGGCTAAGAATTGCTGATTTTGGAGCTGCAGCTAGATTGGCATCAAAAGGAACTGGTGCTGGAGAATTTCAAGGACAGTTATTGGGGACTATTGCATTTATGGCACCAGAGGTAAGATTTCATCCTGGGAAAAGGGATATTAACAACTTTTAACTTAACCTTTCTTTAATTCCATGTAACACTAATTTGGGAGGCCACATTAATATGAGAAGATCTGAATTTTGATCAAGCCAAAATTCAATTCCATGATTTCCACAAAAGCCAACCTATTTCAAAGAAACTCACAAGAACGTATTGAAATAGTTCCCATTTTTGCCCTCTCAATATTGAGAGTTTGACTTTGAATAATTTAACGTTCATCTATCACCTATGGCAGAGGTGGGGAACATGGCTGGTTCAGGAATTCTAGGAGTTGAAGTCCACAAGTCATAAAAGGGCCATAGTTTTCCACCCTTGACCTAAATATCAGGACATCATCCAAATACATATGCATAATTAGTAGGGCAATACCAACCATAATCATATCCCAGTACCCTTGCTCAGTTTTTTCTTAACTTGATATAACTAATGACCTTATCACCTTCTCTCATGTATGTAGGTACAAGGTTCTTTCATTGTTGGTTTGAAAAGCATCTTCCCCATTATAATATTAGTGGACCAGCCTGATTTGTGATGATATGTGAACTATCCTTTAAGAACAAGCTACAAGTGAGCAATGCTGCTTGTGTTTTAAGAAACATTGTTCTGGAAATAAATGGCAAAATACCTTGACTTGTCTGCCCTAATAGCACTGGCATTTTCTTTCTTTGCTGTCAAGCAGAGTTCATGTTAAGACAGCTGCTCTTAAACAAATAATTGCTAAAAATACATAAATGATTAATGCACTTTGGGAACCACAAATAGTCCTCCATTTCCACGTTCTCTTCAAAGAAAGTTAATGGGGCCACTTCTTACGGGAACAAGTATTTAATTTTCATGGGATTTCTAAAATATAGCAAAAGCTGAAGAAAATCTATAATGTTGACATTTATGCTCTGATCTGAAATTTGCAAGGGTTAATTGTAAGAGCAATATTTTCAGGAACAGTGTTTTATAGATACTGAAATAAAGCAATCTATCCTGATATTTTATGATAGCGTCCTACTACGTTAGGCTAATCTCATGATAAAGCATTTTACACTGTTTTTTTTTTAAAGGTGCTCCATTGATGAATCAAAGTTAATCCCATTTATTTTTCCTCTCTTAGGTGTTGAGAGGCCAACAGTATGGCAGGAGCTGTGATGTGTGGAGTGTTGGCTGTGCTATTATAGAAATGGCTTGCGCTAAGCCCCCCTGGAACGCAGAAAAACATTCCAATCATCTTGCTTTGATATTTAAGGTAAAATGATCCGTAAGAAAAACGTGTAAAGCCTATAGTTGAGGAAATGCACTGAGAGCTTCTCCATTCAAAGGCCACTGACATGCCCAAGAGTGCAGTGTAAAATTGTCATTAGAACTTCAGGGGAAAGGAATTTGCAGCAGATAGCTGGATTAGGCTAAATGATAACCATCCACATAAACTAAAGGATGTGAAGAACATTATATATCCTTTTCAAAGGGTGATTAGGGATCTCTTATATTTTGAAAGCATTCTCTCAGTTTGAGAAACATTTTCTATAATAGCCATATCATATGCAAGGTATCACAATTTATTATTTTATTTTTAAAGGGATATGAATAAATTCCAGTGGTTTAAAGAAGAGCAGTTAAAAAGAAAAAGAAAAAAAACAGAGCAAATATGTTTTCCTTCTTGCCTATTGTGTCTCAGGGATTAATTACTGAACAGTCTGAAAATCTGTTGCAAATTATCCATATATCCTCCACCATGGATACATGTATTTATAGTGTCAATATATAGTCAGTTCTTATGATTTTCTGTAGTTCTGTTCTATAGTTGCTGCAGACACTGAAGTTGTGAATACTGAAACCTCAGTTGGGAATGTCTGTGTAGGGCAACACAATTTTTTTCTGTTTTGCATGTCCATAAATGATTGCAAAAGACCATAACTCTTGATTTTGTGGTTAGAAATAAATTTTAGAAAGTAGGCTAATTCATAAATATGGAATCTGCAAATAACAAGAATCAACTGTAATAAACGTAATGTGTACATTGTCAGCAATGCAAATACTAAGATGCCCTGCAGGATATAGTCTGTTATTTTGGGCTTTTTTGTGTAATAATTACTTTCTGTTTAATTGTAGATTGCTAGTGCAACTACAGCTCCAACAATCCCACTGCATTTGACTCCAGGCTTAAGGGATGTGGCACTTCGATGTTTGGAGCTCCAACCTCAGGACAGACCCCCAGCAAGGGAGTTGTTAAAACACCCTGTCTTTCGCACTATGTGGTAGTTGTAGAAAACTGGGGGTACACTGAACATGATGCTACTGAAAATATAAAGTGCTGGTCTTCCTGTGCAGGTTTGCATAGCAATGTGTATTAATTGCTCTGCCGGCCTTAATTATATGTTTTGAGGACTTGAGGTCAGTAGAGGACCTATATGTATGTGACTGACAAATCGAGATCTTGACATAAGTTCAATATGTAACATTTCACAAATTGTGCAGAAATATGTAAACTGTGCCTTTCTCAAAGATGTGTCTGATCATGAACAGAGAAGCAATTCGTCTTTTAGATCTGCATGACTATTTAGTGGAAAACGTGATTTTACAAAAACTTTTATTTTAAAGCATTTCTTCAGCGATATTAGCAGTTGAGTGGCTAAAGAGCCATTTAAAAATGCATCACTATATTTCTTTTCAGGACATGCAAATTCCAACAATCCATTTTAAAGAAAGTTCGTGTCTACATTATGGTGAAACTTGTTCTTTATGTGGAAAAAGAAAATTTGGATAGTTTTAAAATCACCTTTGCCTGCTTTAGAGTCACTAAGTATGGCAGCTGTGGTTGACTTACTTACTATTAGTCTTGTAACTGTCCTTTGGAAGTTACCACTGTGTAGTTTCATTTTATCTTTTCTTCACATTCAGGGAAAAACTGTTTTTAAAAGAACCCAAATAGCCAGAATTAAGTTCAAGCTAAATATTGCTGGACAGCTTACTGTAAAAGAATATGGTTAAAATTGGTTTGAAACCTGCAATAAAATGCTGCCCTTGAGTCAGTGTTTTTAACAAGACGTGTTATTGGGGTAGGAGTGCACAAGTTTTTTTGAATAACAGAACTTCATAGCCAAGGACCAAGTGAATGTTCTGTTTTGAAGCCCTTTTTAATATCACAGCTCATGGTAAAATTGTGGTAGAAAGGAGTATTGTGTCATACTGCCTTCTGATACCCAACTTTTATTCTATTTAAAGCTGAAGCTTTAAATTCAGCCTTACTCTTAGCATTGCATTATGTTTGCTGTTTTTCCTGCTGTTTTCCTTATGCCATTTGTCATCTTTTTACTGGGGCTGTGCTCTGATTTGGTGTGAACCCATTCAGACAAGGAGAAATACATCACGGGCACTTGTAAAAGAGTCAAACCTGAAACCCCCAGAAGCAGTTTCTATGAACTGTGACTTTATCCCCACATTAACAGCCTTTCCTGAAAACGGTATCCTATTTTAAATAAAACAAAAAACAGGACAAGACACTGTTGCTCATTTAGGTGTCTTCTCTTAATAACAAACGGAGAGGTTCCAAAATTGGGAATGAGTCAGCGGGTATGACACGCAGCAATACGGGACAGACAACACAACCTGTCTCACAACAAGCTGACCGTGTGGCCTTGAAGCATGATCCTTGCACAGCCCCATCGTTTACAATTTGGATTATGGCAGGGTGGAAATATGAAAAATAAATACAGAATAGTTGATAATTAAGTTATTGGGAACTATTTTTTAAAAATGGAAAAGAGCCATTTAAAAAGGTTGTGTTTAAATTTTTACGCAATGAAATTAAATAGCCTTGAAGAAATATTTATGCACTAAGGATGCAGAACTCTTTTTTTTAACAAGTGTGTCATTGATGATCTCAATGGCAGGTTTTTAAATTCTTGATGAATGGGATATTGAAGGAAAATGGCAGCTCTTCTTTTTCTTTCTGGCAATTTTTTTGAAGTAAAGTTTTGATTGTGTTTAATAAACTTTTGTTAAAATAACTGTTCCAATTTTAACTCTTCAGAAGCCAGTTGAAATATTGATCAGAAATTGGTTATGATCAAAGGCTCAGGACAAACTTGATAAGCTATAATATTGTACAATTTAGGCAATGTACAATTTTTAAAAATTGGAAACAAAGTTAATGGAGGTTTACACGATGACCATGCTAAAGTTAATCAAGAGCAATGTCATTAAAAGTGGATGTGTATTTCTTCTTGAAATGTTACATTCCATTGCTTTTTTTTTCTTATTATTGGGAGACTTTGAAGAGTTAAAAAAAATCTAAATGTGAAGTTTTGTAGCTTTGTTTGTATTTGACTTGTTTCTTGACAGTTTAGAATTTGTCTTTATTCCAATCATATTGTTTTTAAGTTTCTTCTGTGCAAGCTTTAAAGGATGCACTCTTGCCAATTCATGTACTGGAAGATTGCTTGTCAGATAAATACAACTTTGGAGTTAAATGTCAATTATATAAACTGACAAACCTCAGCTAATCAGTATTATCCTTGTAGATCACCATGTCTTTCACATATCAAACTTGGACCATCTCTAGGTGTCTAAAAGCATTCTTCGAGTTTGTTTGCATTTTTCCTCCGCTTGCTGGTAATTGTGTTTTTAAATGCAGATGTGATGTAATCTTATTTTCTTTGGATCAAAGCTGGACTGAAAATTGTATTATGTAATTATTTTTGTGCTCTTAATGTTATTTGGTACCTAAGTTGTAAATAACGTCTACTGCTGTTTATTCCAGTTTCTACTACCTCAGGTATCCTATAGATTTTCTTCTACCAAAGTTCACTTTCACATTGAAATTATATTTGCTATGTGACTGATTCCTAAGAGTTCCAGGGCTTAAGGGCTAACTTCTTAGCACCTTACTGTGCAAGTAAATTTTAAAGATCTCTGGGTTAAGAAAATTTGGCTTCATTATATTCTTTGTTATTTTAAATATATCAAGATATTTTAATTAAAAGTTTTTACCCCTTTGAACCAATTTTATAGTATAATTTGTACCTATTTTGGTGGTTTTGTCTTTATAGTAAATAAAAGATTTTGGACAAAACTTGTCCTTTTTTGATGGCAATTACCTTGACTTTATTACTTCCTGGAATTACTGTATTACATGTATTTTCCTTTAAGCAAAAAAGATCTTGTCACCTGTTATGTGGTCTGAAAAGCGCCTGCAAGTATGGATGACATTGTTTCCGTTTCTTAGTCTTAGAAAGAGTTTGTATTTGGAATTATAACTGCTTTAACAAAAATCTATAACTGCTTTATCTACATATTCCTATAGAGTAAGGGTAAGGATTCTTAAAGCTTTCAAACCCATCAATGAATGTGAGGAATTAAAAACTACTAATTTTGTTGGAGTTGCAGCAACAGAAGCTTGGAGCTTTATAAAATTATATTTTTAATGGAAGTTGCTTTAGTTTTTCATAATTCTTGGAATTTGGATTTTATTTTTTAAGACTACCATGTTCATTCTTATTTCATATTTATTTTGGATTGAAATTTGCTCTTTATAAAAGTAACTGCAGAAAAATTCAGACTTCACTGCTGGCTCATCCTGGCAGCATGGGAGCAAATTCTAAGGTTAATTCAGCTTTGAGTATACATCTGATGGACCTGCAAGATCTCACCTACGGCTGTAGCTTCTGGACAAATTAGCTTTCCTACAAGATTGTATTCAACTTTTCCTTCCCTCACTACTTACACAAGTTCCTGTTTAGTGTTTTCCATTTCACTCGTGTTAATATGGCCTTGAAGCCCAAAGCCCTAATTTCCTATGTCTATAGCAGAATCTCCAAGCATTGAGAAGAGGGGAAACCATGAGGGTCCCTCTTTCATAAAAAAATGAAAAAGCTTCTTTGCAGCATTTGCTGTTTCTCACATAGATGGCAGCAGATTAGTTAAGAGGTCTTGGCAGCAACATTCTGTCAGAAGGCACCCAGTGCCAAGTACCATTTTACACATTTCTGATCTCTGTTGTAGGGTCAGCCTGTGGAATAGCATCCTCCTGAGACCCATGGTATATGGCTCCCATCCCAATGATATTCAGAAAGTTGTTGGAAACCTGGCTATTATTCTCCAAGGGCTTGAAGGGCTTGTTGGGTCTTTTTGCAAAATGTTCTTACGTATAGCTTGTCTTCTGGATGTATGATTTGTATCTGTTTTTATTGTTTGGTGGTTTGTAACTCTAAATTATCAGAGCTGTTTTAAGAGTTGTGTGGCCTTTAATTTGAAAGCAGGTAGTTCTTGGCTTACAATCAATCACATTTTGGACTGAAATTTTAGTTGTAAGTCAGAGCAGTCATAAGTTGAGTCAAATGTGACTGGACCTGATCTTACAGCCATTTTTATGGTACTTATAAAATGAATCACTGTGGTTGTTAAGCAATCACATGGTCATTAAGCAAATCCAGCTTCCCAATAAATGCTTTTTTGTCAAAAACCAGTACAAAAATGTTGCAAATTGTGGCCAAGTGATCATATGATGCTGTCACTAGTCAAAAAGATGAGCCTGATGCCAAGTGCCCAAATTGTGATCATGTGACCATGAGGGTGATGTGAATGAGTGTGAGTACAGATCATAAAACACTTTTTCTGACACTGTCATCGTAGCTATGAATCATCATTGAACAAACAGTTGTAAGTCAAGGACTATCTGTATATAAATAAAGCTCCTGAAAACAAACCGGGAGGGGGGGATGCTTACTCTGGCCACCTAGTAGGATTATATGACTGCAAGAACTATCTGCTCCAGCTGATTGGACGGTGACCAAGGGGCCAGAAGAGCACAGCAATGCTGAGGAGGAATGTCTCCTTGGCTTCTTGAAGGAGTGTGCAAGAGGTGAAGCAGTGCTGTTGTGATTCTTCAGCAAAAGGAGCCCCTTTGTGACCAGTTACCTTTCTCTCAACTTTGTCCAAAGGCTGTTTGAATCCAGTGATGACAACCTCTTCCTGCACACATGGTACCTACCAAGTGAGCCTGAGACATCCTTTTCAATACATAGAAAACAGTCCAAAGCATCACGGGGGGACAGGCCAGTTTAAGTCAACAAATGGAGAAGGCAGAATCTGTTGTGTGGCAACCAACTAATTGCTCTACTCAAAGGTCTGGGAAGCCGAAAAGAATATATGCCTATCACTCTTCAGCATCCCTCCAGATAGTGTGACTTCTGGCTCTAAATGCTTTTTTACACAGGAGGAAAGCAGAGAGTGCAGCTCTGACTTTTGTAAATATCTCAGGTGTGTGACTCCTACTTTATGAAATAATTTGCCAACCATTTTCTTTGTTTATTGAATTAGATTTCCACAAAACATACCTGTGCCCACAATCATTGCCATGCTAACTAACTGAAAAGCTGGAAGGCAGCATTATATGAGATCAATTCAATATGCATTGACTGGTTATGTGCCTTCAAGTCAGTGTCAACTCTTAACAACTACATAGATTTTCCTTGCATCAATATCTGTCCTTGGTCTTTCAAGGTTCCCAGTGCCTGTAACCACCACCACTGGTTCAACCACCCTGCCATTAATTCTTTTTCCTTGGACCTTTCCCTGTTTTTTGCTTGCTTTTCTGCTAAAATATGGAAGGAAATTATCCCTTATTTATTTATGACTATATTCGTTCAATTTTTACCTTCAGTTGACAGATGCAGAGGCTTAGAGTCTCAACAAAATGTATATATTAAGAATACTGTAACAAAAAAAACAAAAAATCAGAAAGCAAACAAAATGAAAAATCAAGGAAATATCTCTGAAAACACTTTGATTTTTAAAAAGTTTCATGAAGGTTAATGGTGGAAAACTGGGAGACTATATAAATGTTTTAAATAGATGAAATAGCTGATTAAGTGGTTGATTAAATGATTACAGTAAAAAGCTGATCTAATTTCAAAGGGCAGGAAGTTTCATAGTATCTGCTTCACTACAAAAAGGAAAACATTTGTGGGTCTTCATTCTCTTATTTGGTTGAAAGGGGGAACTACAGGTAATCCCTGATTTATGACCATAATGGAGGCCAAAATTTATGCTATTGAGATTTTGTGAAGTGAGTTTCGCCTCCATTTACAACCTTTCTTGCCACAGTTGTTAAGTGAATCACTGCAGTTGATCAGTTAGTAACCCGGTTACTAAGTGAATCTGCCTTCCCTATTAACTTAGCTTGTCACAAGGTCTCAAAAGGTGATCCACATGACTTTGGGACACAGCAACTGTCATAAATATGAACCAGTTGCCAAGCACCCAAATTTTGATCCCATGATTATAGGGATGCTGCAAAGATTGCAACTGTGAAAAACGTCATAAGCCTGCTTTTCAGGGCCATTGTAAACTTTGGTCACTAAATGAACTTTGTAAGTCGAGGATTACCTGTACAAAAAGGTTCTCATTAGTTCAACTAACATTCGAAAAATCAGGATTTTAACTCATCAATTTTCCTGGCGCCTGGCTGTTGCTAACAAGCACTCCTAATTGTTATGACCAACTCTCGAAAACTCCACTGTTCACAGGAGGCCTGAGCGCAAAAGCCTTTAACATGAAACCAAGTATTGCGCTCCTAAGTAAGCCTGCAAACAATGTGCGGAAATTGCTGCCCACCATTCGGATCTGCCCCAGATTTTTCCCAGACAGGCACAGAAACCAGAGCCCAAACTTTCTACCGACATATGTCAGCATCCCCGCCCTCAAACGCGTCCCGGGAAACTCTGCCCGTATCGAGTTTGGTTCCGGAGAATTCTTTCCGCGAATTGGAGAGGCCCAGATTTGGAGGGGCAAGTTGGGAATATTAAAAGCGCTTTTATTTGGGGGTTATGTTCCCCACCACAGTGAAGCATACTGCCGAAAGCCCCCCCCCCCGAAATTGAGAGCTGCCGTCGACCTTGGCGGGAGCACCGTCACCCACCCAACACACTGTTATCCGTCCGCTGCGGCGAGCCTTCTGCTTTCTGGCGGCGGGGCAGTTTGCCGGCCCGACCCCCGCCATGCTCGGAGGGTTGCGGAGGCGCTGGGAGGCCTACAAGTACCGCTTCGTGCCCTGGATTGCACTCAATCTCCGCCACAAGCGCAGGTGAGGGCGAGGGCGCGCGACCGCCTTTCCCTCCCGGGCCGCGGAAGGGCCCCGCTCGGGGCGGGTGGGAGCGGGGGCGGGGGGAGAACGGAGAACGATGCAGAGAGACCAGGAACACCCTATGGGGGGATGGGTTCTTGCGGGCGTTGTTGGAAGGCTGCGGGGTTTGGGTCACGGGATTCCGAAGGATCGCATTGCTTCCATCCCCTTCTCGCCAGAATTTTACAACCGGATCGAAAATTCATCTTTCTTTCTTTCTTTCTTTCTTTCTTTCTTTCTTTCTTTCTTTCTTTCTTTCTTTCTATCATTAAACTTTTCCTTCCTTCCTTCTTTCTTCTTTCCTTCCTTCCTTTCTTTTCTGTATCAATATTTCCACTTTCTGATAGAAATATTTGTTTTAACAACCTGCGCCCGTCTCTCCATGTATGATGGATTTAAAAAGACAAATGTTCTCTTCATAAATACAATTAAGTAACTCATTTACTTTGAAGAGTAATTAAAACTCAAAAGGGAGTATGTCTGAATGTGGTGTATGAGGACAATTCTGTACTGACAGCAGTTCACATTCAACTTAATTGGGCTTTCTCTCCAACCTGTATCTGTGATTTCTGAATTGAAAAACAGGTGTCCTTAATAAGACAAGTTGGAATTGATCCTAGATTCCCTTACAAATTCATAAATATAGCAAGATGAAAATGTTTGGTTTAATATATTGAGTGACGTAGGGAATTATAGTCTTATATTTTCACACACAAATAATTTTTATTGTCTACTAGGATAAGGATACTAATGCAACAGATTTATGAAAGATTTTTATTTTATAAAAATTTCTGTTGGACATTGATCACAAATTATCAGTTTTAATTTTAATTTAACAATATCCTGCTCTTCATCCAGTCATCAGTAGCATAATAGATTTTAGTGAGTAAAGTCTCTTCTTTGTTTGAAATATGTTTTCATTAGAAGTGATCCTTGTCCCTACTTTTTCTCAGTAGAAGACAAAGGTGATATTTATTAAATACAAATTAATCATAACCTGCCAACTAAAAGAGTTTAAACACAGGGAGAATGGTGTGCATGTTTGTATAGCTAACACATTTACACTACCATATGGATTGTGGGCATTTTGCTCTCATCAATATCTAGAGAGGGGCTAACAGAGCTGTTTGTGAATCCCAAGGGGACCAGGGATTGTAATTTCACATCTGTGAACTCTAGTCACTATGGTCATCTAGTACTTTGCAGATAAGAGGTAAGTGGCAACTGCTTTACTAGCTACATTGACTAAGGCTATGATTCTCCCATAGTATCTGTCTGAATGGTTCACTCTGGCAGTGAATCAGTGTCACCTATTGGGACCTTGGAATGTGCTTCCTGTGTAGCAGTGCCTGGCCTCTGGAATGTGGTTCCCCAGAAATTCAAACTGCTGCCCACCTACTGGGATTTTGAAGGGTCTGGCTTTTTCTCTAAGCCTTTGGACAGGATGATCGATGGCTCTTTCTTCCTTTTTCTTCCCTCTGTCATCATTGTCCCTCTGACGTGTGCTGTTTTTTTATGATTCGGTATTATTCTTTTGGGTTTAAAAAAATGTTTCAACAATTGTAAGCTGCCCAGAATCACTGGGAATTGGGTAGCATATAAATTGAAGAAATCATCATTATCATCATCATCAACTAGTAATGCCAGGCCACAGCCGATTCAGAACAGGGCCACTGAACTAGTGGGTGAACATGCGTGTGCGTGAAACCATCTCCCTCCCCCACCATCGCTATCACCGAGCCGAAAAGATTGGGAAACACTGCACTGAAGCTTTTCTTTTGTTTTCCCCTCTAGTGGGAGAAACACAAGCCATTGAGACAAGTCAGTCATTTGCCTAGGAATTTCAGCACAAGACAGATGTGGTTACAAACTCTTTTTCCAGACCAGTCATTCTTTTTTTAAGGCAGGGTTTAAGGCAGGACCTTTTCAGGCATTAACGGGTACTGAGAAACATCCAGTTAAGGTCTCTGGCCTAGAGGATGTATAGGAGTGGGTATTCCATCTGTTTGATATCATAATAACCATGTTTTGGAAATTCTAATCATTATTAACAATTTAACAAAATTTTCTTATAACAAGAAAAAAATATTTTTGTATGCTTCCTTCCCTACAAAGTTATGGAATTTTAAACCGTGACAATTCTTTTACTTACCTTTTCCTCCTATCTTACTTCAGGACTCTACGGTTTGTGCCAGAAGAATCTAAAGACAAAATTGCTTCTGATGAAAATGTCCTTCAAACACTACTGAAAGCATTTAGATCTTTATTTGTAAATGACTTGAACAGACAAATGTGCCTTTTGAATGTAATTCCAGAAATTAAATCAAAATATCCAGTAATAGACTCAGTGCAATCCAAAACAATACTCAAAGCAGTATACAACGATCAAGAACGTCAAAGAGCCCTTAATCCAGAAGAAGTTCTGTTCAGTACACTAGGATTCAGCATTATTCGACAACCCAGTTCACTTGAGTCAGCTGGAATAGGAGTTTTTGTAGCAAAAGGGTTTGTTCCAGAAGGAACAGTCGTATCAATGTATCCTGGTATGGAAATATATATTTTCATATAAATTCATATAGAAACCTCCTTACATTTCATTCATTAGGTGGTGCAGCAGATCATAGCTTTAGGTTTAATCCTTGACTATAATGTTTATATGTGGAGGATACTTTAGAAGGATTGGGAAGGTGGACAGATGGATAAGTAAGTGGGTGGATGGAAGGATGATTAATGGTTTCATATCTTAACAAAGCAACACAGCTGTTTGCAAGCCTGGAACTCAACGCTTTCTGAATTGAGTCCTGGATTCCAGGCTCCAAATCCTGCCCACTGGGTTGTAATTGGATCCATCTTCCTCATTATCATCAACACTGAAGTCAAAAGTTCTCCAGGATCTTTTAAGACCTTTGAAACTGGCAGAGTTTGAATTAGGATATAATATGTTTAAAAGCTCTTTAAACAACAGCTTTTCTCCTTGATATGAATTAACGGTCCAATGCTTTTATTTAGTCTTCTGGGCATTACCAACATGAAGTAAGTGAGGACTGTTACGTTTTGTAGCTGTCTGTTAACAGATGCCCTGCAAACTAATCAACATCCCTTGCTTAAGTGTTTTTCAAAACATTTTGATTCTGTTTTCTAGGATTGCCAATACTATGCTGACAGGGCCAAGTTGACTATGATATGTACTTTTTTTAAATAGCGCACTTTTGTCCTGTTATTATGCAGCCATTACCAGCTCAGTAATCCTTGGGAAAGGTGTTTGTGTGTGGGGTACATGGCATCAATGACGTCTTTCATATCGATATTAGTATTATACATTATCAGTATTATAAATTAAAACCAGTGTGATTGACTTAAAATCACAATTGATTCCCAATTTTTTGTTAAGTGAGTTTTGCCCCATTTTATGATTTTTTTGCCATCGTTGTTAAGTGAATCACTGCAGCTGTTAAGTTAGTAACACAGTTGTTAAGTGAATCTACCTTCCCCACTGACTTTGCTTGCCAGAAGGTTGAAAAGGTGATCACATAACCCTCCCAGGACACTGCAACCATCATAAATATGAATCAGGTGCCAAGCATCCAAATTTTCTTTACATGACTACGTGGATGCTGCAATGGTCATAAGTGTGAAAAACATTTTTTTCAGGACCATTGTAACTTTTAACGGTCACTAAACGAAGTGTTGTACATTGAGGATAACCTGTACTCATATACTCAGATTTCAACTGCAGGAACCTGTGTTCAAATCCTTTTTCAACTGTTCCTTAAACTCTTGTTACTCTTCAGCTTGGTGTGTCTCAGAAATCATGTACCAAACCCCTTGGGAATAGATGGGATTCAGCAGTTGTAAAATGGTATTTAATCCATGTCAAAATTCTAAGAATATTATGCTATTGAGACAAAAATTAAAGATTTTGCTTTATTGAAGAATAACTATATTTAATCCATTATGTATAGCTAAGAAATATATACATAAGGATCTAAAATAACTTTTTTTTTAAAAAAACAGGCACAGTCTATGAAAATCATGAACCCATATTTTTTCAATCCATTGGCAACCCATTTATATTTAGGTGTATCGATGGTGTACTTATTGATGGAAATAATAGAGGAATCTCAAAGGCTATATACAGGTAAGGCATAATAGCATTGAGTAAATATTGATATAAATAAAGAGCAATTACCGTATTTTTCTGAGTATAAGCTGCACCTTTTCTCCCCCTAACTTTCAGCTGTGTTGAGCTTAGGTAACTGTGAATTGAGATCATCCCAAGGTGCTTTTCAAGAGGCAACTGGACTTTCTGGTTTTTTTTGAAGATGTTTTGCTTCTTATAAGCTTCTTCAAAAACCAGAAAGTCCAGTTGCCTCTACCTTTGTGACAACCATGACCTGGATGACTGAGAATCTCCATTGATATTTGTGAATTGAGCTGGACTAAAATTGGAGACTTTCAATCAGAAGATCAAATTGTTTTCTACTCAGACAAAAAACAAGGAATGGTATTAATTACATAGTTAAGAAAAAGTTATTAAAGACAATACCAGGCTATTATGCAAAGAACTACTGATTAATACTAATTAGAGAATCTTGTATGGCATTGTCTACATTTATTTATATTGGCCACCTGTCTTACCACACATACCTCTGGGCAGCTTATAATCATAACTTTATGATTTATGCCTCAACCACTAATGCAGAAAAAGAGGTTGATGAATTTAACGATCAAATGTAAGTTGAAATTGACAGACATGCAAGCAAGATGTGCTGCTTGTGACTGGGAACTATAATGCCAATGTTAGAAATATTCAAGGCATAAATGACCAGACTCAAATTATCATACTTTGGACACATTATACAAAGACTTACCTCTTTGGTGAAGACTGTAATGCTGGGAAAGGTGGAAGGAAAGAATTAATAGGATGACCAGCAGCAAGTTTGATGGACTCAATTATAGTGGTGATAGGTGCATTGTTGTAAGGCTTAGAGGTTGGGAACAGATTATCCTGGAGAAGACTTGATGGCACATAATCAAGCAATAATCAGTAGGGTTTGATAAAGTTATCTGTATTACTTGTATGTGTCTTGTTAAGTGTTTCAACATTTAATCAAACAAATAAAGCACTTACACATATTTCCTGGTGCTGGAATTTCTGGCCAAGATCATTGCTAATAGGTAGTTGGTGGATTAAATGCTATTTGTATTGATTTCTACAGGATATGCTAAAATTACAGAAGGACAGGAGCTCTTATACGTTATTTTCTTTCCTTCTTGGTGGAGAGGGACCATAGTGTCAGTTCAGAGTAGGGCACTAACTGAATGCAGTTTCTTGTGCTCTCTTCATCTGAAGGTCAAGCTGATTGACACATGCTGTTTTGCCTCAGCATTTTGGGACCAGCAAATAAATAGTGTCTCAGCATGCAGATTTTCAGAATTACAAATTCTCATTCTTTTAATTTAAAATAATATAAAACAAGACAGTATCATACTATCTCTACTATACTTTGCAGAAACAAATATTTAGCACCACCATTGAACATGATGCATGACTGTTGGGTACAGTAATTCAATTCTAGCAAGTGAATGTAATTTGTAACTGTCCAAGAAGCAATAATGGCTTGGCACCAGATTATCTGAGGGACCGTCTCTTGCCGGTCACATCTACCTGACCCATGGGTGGCAAGAAATGTTGCATGTCCCATCCCCTAGGGAGATACACCTGGTGGGATCCAGAAGAAGGGCCTTCTCCGTGGTGGCTCCCTGTCTCTGGAACATCATTCCCCCAGATATTAGAATGACCCCCACT